>BSBM01000091.1:4972500-5142500 GCA_027924585.1 Larix kaempferi | reverse complement strand
GGAAAACACTAAAAGTTTAATTTATATATAACGCGCGCGATATTTGAATTTCAACATAATGCGCCTGCGTTCTTGAACACCTAATCACCCAATCCTCCTGCGCCCGCGTGTCAACCACAATCCTATGTGGTTGGTTCGGACTTACCAACCCTGTGCTATGGGATTTACTAAACCATAGCTAATTAGACATTTCCACCATTTTTCTCAATATGTCTGTTTTTCACCACTCTCTATAGCATGGCATATATGACCATTATTGACGAAATTTTAGGCATAGACAGAATATTTTATGCAGATTCCAAATATGTAATTTTTTTAAAAAAATATTGAGATTGTCTATTTATTTCCTAATTTTCTTGTGTCATCACTCCTTAAGTCAAAAAACATATTGTTAGTGTTTATTCCGTAACTTTTTCATTTCACAACCATTTAAAAAAAAAATTGTATGCTACACTAGTAGACACCAACCTCTATATGCTAGAAAAAATCCAAGTCAAAATAACTGCATTAAGACCTTCAAAGGATGTACCCACATTTGACGTACCGTTCTCGAGGTTTGATCACTTACATAATTTAAAAAAAAAAAAAAAATTAAACATTTAATTTTGGAAAAATTGTGTTGCAATAGTGCTATGGGTTCTATACATGTATACCAATTTTTGTAGCCTGAAACAATCATTTAGACATTGAAATGCTGCACCCACAAAAATATATACCTTATCATTTGCCAAAAAAATAAAAAGTGACTATTAGAAAACATGAAATTTGACATAGTTATGTAAATTTTAAATACTTAAAACTTATATATTCAGAAACTTGACTCAATTTCCTACGTTTCATCTTTTTATCTTGATGCAAGATATCTTGTGTAAGTATCTCAAAAAAACCATGTAAGTTGAGGGATTACTGATTTTTCAGTTTTCTATTGCATCTAACGCGCCAAAAGTGACCCTCATTAGCTTGCACGTGCCCCAATGCGAACATATGCATTATGTTTTAGAGAAAAAATAACATATCAATCTTAGAATAATGACATTTGGGGGTGGTTATACCACTTTTCCATAAATAAAAGTTATATATCCTGGAAGATGATCCGATTTGCTATGTTTCATATTTTTACACATAATTCTAAAAAGTTTTGTAGGTACCTCTAATAATTCATTTTAATGATCAGATTTATGTTTTTCCAGCATGTCATTGCAACTAATGCATCATATGTGGATATCATTACCTTGCACAAGCCCCTAAACTTTTATAATTGTTAAATTTGTATTGTAAATTTCAAATCTTAGAACCATTCATTCATTGATTTGGATCCATTTCAAGATCAATTGTTCTTTCCTCTTTAATTTTTTATGAAATAAGATAATGTGAAATGAACCTAGAAAAGTGGGCAAAGCACTATGTAGATTCCAACTAAAAATACTAGAACATTATAATTTTGGACACTAAAAGAGACCATGTTCCTAATCTAAATTCCATATTTTCATATTTTGTAAGAATTTTTTTTTAATTAACTTCTTCTATATAGATGCTATTATACCTTAACGTTTATTGAGCATAACCACTTTAGACTTTGATCACCTTCTACATCCACCTTAAATGTCAAAAGTTTGCAATCGAGCGCAATCACTAACTTAACCGTGACTATAATCCTACACCTTAGGTATTTAAAGTACTCCTTATACGCCTAACTCTATGTAAACATCAACATCTTTGGCAACATTGATTCTTCTTTTCCTAACAATTGACATCTTGACTAATTATTTGTACTCACTAAAATATACGTGAAACTTTTTTATTGGTTGTACCTTCTCTTTCGATGATGATTGTTCATGTAAAGTCATCAAATATGGATTTATTTTTTATTTAGTCCTATTATTGGTTATACCATTTTTTTTATGATGATCGTTCATGGAAAAGTTATTAAATATGCTTTAAAATTGGTAACCATGAACTTCCACATCATAAATGAGTTGTTAAAAATATTTTTAAGGTATTAAATATGATTCAAAAATGGTAACCATCAACTTGAGTGTTTTAAAATATTTGTAAGTGATTATAAATATTTATTTTATTATTGAAAAATGATTATAAATTTTTAATTTTATTAATAAAAATGTATTTTATATTAAAAATTTAATTTTTTTTTTTGAATTGGATATAGATAAAAAATAATTGATAATTTTCGTCAGTGAGAGAGGTTCCCCTGTAAACATAGATCACTTTCAGATTCGACTCCGTAATTATATTAGATAAAAAAAATTAATATTATTAAAATAAAAACTATTTTTTAATTAGGTAAGAAGGTGACTAAAGGCAAATATATGTAATACTTATTTTGATTACCTTGTTACCAACTATTATAATATTTTTTTAATAATATTATATATATATTTTTTAATTTAGATTTGGCTCTACACAGAAATAAATTGATAAAGAAACTAATTCTTTCAATAAAATTCATAAAGATTTTATTTTCAAATTTATACAAATTTCATAAAAAATAAAACAATAATTTTTTTTTAAATTTGAAATATATATATAAAACAAAATGTATTCATATCTTTTAATACTTATTCCTTTAAAATCAAAATTTCACTGCAGTCAATTATGTTTATTTTCTGGTCAATTTCCAATTAATACTCTATGTTCACTAAATCTAAAGATCATTATTGTACCTATAAATTGAAATTAATTATTGTAGAAAAATAAAAGTAGAAAACTTTCACATCTCATACTATAATTAACAATTAAATAAATAAAAGTAATACATCCTCCTTAATTATGGTTGGTGAATTTAGATTAAATACTTTAGAAAAGGCAAAAGAAATGCAAGGGTGCTTCAGCTGAGAGCCTTACAGTCCTAAAAACAAAATCCAAGATTGTTGAACACAATTTTTTTTGTTGGATAATCCAGGATTGTCCATTCTACACATGTACTAAAAAATTTAATATATAGTATTTTTTCATATAAAAGGAGATTGAGATTAATTAGACAAAAATTACTGAATTAAATGAATTAGAGATTGTTCTATATAACTTTTGAAAACTGTAATTTTAATTATGTAACTGCTGTCAATTCTGACCAGTTCATTAGATTAAAGTGTGGATCTAGTCAACAATACCACCCTAATCAAACAAATATTTAACCGCTATTTTAACCATTTTAACCCATAATAACTTCGGTACTAATAACTTCATAGTATTCATATGGAAAGAAAATCAATATCCCCATGCCTGCTTTTATAAGGAGAGATGCATTGATGCACCGCATAAAGTTTATTCCTCGGTCAGGATTCCCCTACCTCGTAAACTATGGTGGTGTGATCCAATCGAATACAATCATGCTTTGTCCTGTCCCTTACATAAGGACTGAGTTCCTTATGAGTTTCGTTTCTATCTGTGCCTAAGCTTTGCAACATGGAAGAGATTAGCAGCCTGAAATTCAAAGAATTTGATATTCGGATATATGTAAGAGATTGTATCTAAGGATACAACGCAAGATCAAGATGAGATTAACGTGAAAAGGAAAATTTGAGATTAGATCAGCTTAGAAATTAATAGCACTGACAATCCGATATCATGGCCATGGACATCAGTATTTCATCTCCTGTACTCAGCCCTCAGTGTGCTTTTTACAGTCCCAGTCCCTCTGATGGCCAAGGAATTGCAGCTTGGATTGATGCCAATGATGTCAGAAGCATTTCTGAATACTTGTGGAACTCCAACGTCCATGGTGTTAATCAGTCGTTCCCTGATTTTTGCGATTCTAATGGAAGGTTACAGTGGAATATGGGTATAATTGAAGAAGATAATGGATTCGAGGATCAAAGCTCGGATGAATTCAGAATGTATAAATTCAAGGTGGTTATATGCACGAGAGACACAAGCCATGATTGGACACGGTGCCCTTTTGCTCACAGGGGAGAAAGGGCTAGAAGAAGGCACCCAAGTCTGTACAGTGGAGAAACTTGCGTCAATTACAAGAAAGGATATTGCAAGAACGGCTTAACCTGTGAATTTGCTCATGGTTTGTTTGAGAGCTGGCTGCATCCTCACAGATACAGAACAAAGCGTTGTAAGGATGGTGTGAATTGTAACAGAAGAGTCTGTTTCTTTGCACATGGAGATGAAGAAATCCGTTTTCCACCAATACCCAGTTCCTCTAAAATGAAAGATCATAAGAATTATAGTACTACTCACAATAGGCCTGTTTTTAGTAACGTTGTTACACCACAGATTTTTAATGCTATTAGCCAGGATGTTGTCAGCAGTCCTAGAGGTGTTCATGCAGCACAGATGTTGTTGAAGCCCTTATACATGAATTCTCCATTGCAGTATAATTCTATTTCTCCCAGCTCAAGCTCTGTTTCATCGGGCTCTTTTCCCGGTTCCAGCTTGGGATCCCCTGGTTGTGATGTTGGAGATGTAGTTACTGCGTTTAGGAATGTTTGTTTGGAAGATGAAATTTACAATATCAATCAATCTGTTTCCCAGAATCTTGTTAATGGGGATGATCAGTATTCATTCGAAAGTGGTGTTCATTGTGGGCTTCAGCGTTTGGAATCAGGAAACAAGCTCAGGGCTGAGATATACAGAAAATTTTGGAAAGACCAAGTACAGAAGGAATCTAATACATCTACTGCCGATCAGCCAGATATTGCATGGGTCAGTGAGCTGGTTGAGGAGCCATCAAAAACTGAATTTGAGCATATATTTAAGGAGTTAGAATAGGTATATTAGTTTCTGAAATTTTCATTGGTTTATTGAGAAATAATAAGTTAAGTTTGCATAGATTTATTTCTAACTTTGGATCTTTAAATGCTTAGTAGGATAAAAAAACACTGATATCTCTCAGAATGAAGTTAAATAGATCTACCAAACTCATATTTTGATGAATATAGTATGCTTTCATGTTCAAAGATTTACAGTTCTTAACACAGCACCGCAACTTCTTTAATGGGGACTATGATGTGCTTTACAGGGATTATACGTTTTAGCTGAAGATCTGCAGTCGCTGCAGGATTGTTTATATTTGCAGCCATGGTAGTTAATGATACGTTAGAAAGCATAGCTTTGTGGAGTGAAATCATATCCAATTTACAAGTTGTTATTACTTGAACTCAAGTTGTTGTATGGGACAAAATCAATCATAGCTATTCACATATTTGTGTATATATTTATTTTTAAAATTGTGGGTTTTGATTATGGAATATAATTTTGAGGAGATCAATATAGTCTAATCAGTAATCTCTAATTTAAAGGAGCAATTTTGAAGGGAAAGATCTCACTTTTAGCTCACAAACATTTGAATCCAGGCTTGTCACGAAGCATATATCAATGTATTGATTTAGGTAAATTACAGAATATATATACATACATATAAATGTTTATAATTCTGCTTTTAATTTGTTTGAGCATTTCCAAACTGTTGTGTTCGCCTTATGATTTGTTGAGGTTAAGTAGTGCACTGATATACTCTGATAGGAGTATTTTACAAAGGTGGTTTTGTATATCAATATTGGGGTGATAAATAGGAATTGAACTTTATATATCGGTTAATTATATGAAATTGTGTCCTTAAAACTAGAAAGATGGTGTATATTAGTAAAATTAATCTTTAAATTGACTGTATATATTGCCTGGAAAATGTTTTGCGTATTGTTACTGTTTTTCATTACTTTTCTGCAGAACTTTTTTAATATGAGAATTATGAAATGCTGTGAATTTGCTTAGAGTCCACACACTAAAAACGCTTATGCATTTATTACTTCATCAAAACAAATCTGGGAAATGATATGAATTTTATTAATCTACACAGAAGACGTCTATTCATTCTCAATTCCACGAAATCGGACCTGTGAAAAGCACGCGAGGTTGGGTCAAGTGTGAAGTTCTATTTTATGGCCCAGCAATATGTTGTTGTGTGTGGGAATACAATGTATTCATGAATACAATCTAATTTTTTGTTATAGTGATAGGTGTTTATATTTACATCGATAGGTGTTAGAAATTATCTGAGATTTTAGACTTTTTTGAGTGGATCAACAAGATTAGTGAGTACAATGGAGATTCATTTCATGGTCTTGTATCTTATTATGCTTAAATGCATCTTGATTAAGATTTAAATAAGTTTCAGTTAAGAGGTGGATAAGAAAAAGGGTATGTTTATTAAATAGCATTTGTTTTTATGTTTATATTTTTTAGTTTAATGTTTATTATTTAAATATTAGAATGGTTGGTACCAAGGTATTCAAAATAAGGATTACATGTGTCTGCCCTTAGTCACCTTCTTACCTAATTAAAATGAGTTTTTATTACACCAATTGGTGTTAGATATTATCTGAGATGTTGGACTTCCTTGAGTGGATCAACAAGATTAAGGTGAATGTAACAAGTGTACAATGGAGATTCATTTCATGGTCATCGTATCTTGTTATGCTCAAATGCATCTTGATTAAGATTTAAATAAGTTTCAGTTAGGAGGTGGATAAGAAAAGGGCTATGTTTATTAAATAGCATTTATTTTTATGTTTATATTTTTTAGTTTAATGTTTAGCCTTTGTTTAACAACCAGCTATCTCCACAAGATTAAGTGGTTGGCTGCACCTACCGGCCACTAGATTGTAAGAGAATAAGACAAGTGTACTATTCAGATTTAGATTGTAAGAGAATAAGACAAGTGTACTGTTCAGATTGATTTTAGTTTAGAATTTGAGAAAAAATTGAAGGACTGCATAATTCTCTAATATGTCCAAGCTTTTCTCAACTAATTCTAGTAAGTCCAAGCTTTTCTCAACCTAGAACTCAAGAACTACTTTGTTTGGAGGATTTTAAGCTATTTTTGATCATTCAAATCCTTAACCTGTTAGGAAACTTCATGGATAAATGAAAACTTTTTCATCAGATTTTTTTTTTTAACCATGGGAACAGCAACCTCCCAAGGGTATATCCAACAGCCCGCAAGCCAGATATACCAGAAACTTGTGACTTAGCAGGGGCGGAGACGTCGAGAGACCCTTTATCCCAGAGGAGAGTCTCTATCCCAAAGGTTGCCTACCCTTCGAACTTTGTCACAACGGACCAATGAGCAACCCTACCCCGCCAATGAGTGCCCCTGATCAAAAGGGTTATTCCCCGTACCATGGGTAGGGCTTAGGGCTGTCAAAGTCATCGTACTGGAGAAGTAGGAGCGTTATTATAGGGTTTACTCTGATAACACTTGCAGAGATAGTTACGTTAATATTGGCAGTTTGAAGTTATGTTATTCACAGTTTGAAGAATTTTATCACGTATAGAATTAATTGTCGGTGTGCGCAGAATTAATTCCGAGGGCAGGACCATATTAAGGGAATGCAGAAAGAAGGAATTAAGACGATGACAAAATGTAGAAAAGAAAAGCGAAAAAACATTACACATGTGATGAGATATGGATAAGTTTTGCTTTTAAAAGTGATACTGTAACCAGGTTTGTATTTTAACGTAGTTTAAATTAAGATATATGATATATGAGTTGGACTATTTTTATTATTATTATTGAAATTTATATATATAATTTTTGGTTAAATTATTATTTATGTTTTTAAATATAAAAATAGATTTAGCTCTTTTACATATTTATGTATCTTTATAACACTAATCTCAATAATTAATATTTATAATTTTAATAAATTTTTTAAATTTTTAATTAAATTTTAAACAAAATTAAACTTACTAAAAAAATTCAAATCATAACATATTTAAATTATTAATTTTATATATATTTATCTAATCATGATCTACATCTACATCTACATCTCGACATCTTAGGATAATTATTATAATGAAATCCAAATTCCAATATCAAGGATTGATAAATAGCTGATTATATCAAGGATTGATAAATAGCTGATTATATTTTTATTATATCCTTTTAAAGTCATAAGTTGATATTTTATATTAATTTTTTTTATGTTAAGAGCTATTTGTTTAAATATATATTAATGTATGATTGTATTTATTTAAAAAAAATAGAAAAATGGTGTTACAATTGCATTAAAAATAATATGATTTTTTATATAAATTTTTTCATAAAATTGAAAATAAGAAGAAAATAATATATTAAGAAGAAAATAATATATTAAGAAGATGTAATTAATTTATATTGAAAAAATGTTGCTTACTCTGTTAAGGTGGCAGAGATTCTTAAAAAATAAAATTATAAATGAAAAGTAAACAAATGAAATTTGCACCTCAAATAAATAGGATTGAACCTAGGTGGGAGAGAAAAAATAATTCCTCCCAACCACCCAAGCTACAACCAATGGACATATTAAAGACATTTAAATTCTTAGATGAATAATTAATTTTAAATTTGGTGATCATTGTAAATAGTTAATTAATTAAATAATTCTAAATTGATAAATATAATTTAAATTTTAAAAGTGTTAAAGTGAATTATTAACTTTGGTTTATATATTTTAAAATATTTAGTTGATTAAATGATTTTAATTATATATAAAATATAATTATATAAATGGATAGATATTTTTTTTAATAAATAAATAAGAGTATATATAGAAAACAATGCTTTTGCAGATGATTTTATCTTATTATATAATGTTTTTTTCAATAAAGAAAAAGTAATAACTTGATATTTCATTATGAAATCAAAGTTAGAAAATATCATATAATTATGATTGTTTAAAATAAACTATATTGTTTAGCTCACTTTTATCCCATGATAGATCATCAAACTAAAACTAAACCATATGACAATAGCTCAAATAGAGGTCCAGCCCCACACAAAAATTTATACAAAATTTTGATTCCCACCACATAAGACCAGAGCTAGAAAAGAAACCTTATGTCAATGTGTTGCTCCTCAATGTACTCCTCAAAGTAAATAAGGCCATCCAATGACCCAATCGATTCCTTAGATAGAAGATCAACATCCTGGTTTAACTCCTTGTAGATGTGAGAAAAAGATATATCATCAAATACTTTAATCAATCTCCAGTTCCTTTGAATCCAATGAGCCAAATGGATGGATTTTAGAGAACAACTTCCTGATGCCTAGTGAATAACTACACGAGAGTCACCAAATATTTTGATGTGAAATATACCCCTCTTTAATGCCATCCACATCAAACCCCATAATGCCAAGAGATCAGCCTTTGTATTACTTCCTTCCCCCACACCCATCCTTAAAATTAATTTATGATTGTTTTTGATAAAAAATATCATGCCATCACTACACTTGCCACCCTTATTTTCCCATCGATGAAACCATGAATCAATTTCAGGTTCTGGGGATTTTAAAATCATCTTCTTTGGTTCTTTAGTAATGTTAGGATATTCTTTCAAGGCTCCAAGCACTTTCTAACAGATGCTAAAAACCAAAGGTTTTTAATCCTAAAAAATGCATCGATACTTACATTTCCGAACTTTCTGAATCATAAAAAGGGGAAAAGTTTTAAAATTTGACTTGGAAGTGAACCATTTTAGCATACAACCTTGGAAATATACTTCATACCAAACATCAGAGTGAGATAACAACCTTTGTATTTTAGTCCAAACAACTGGAAGAAAATGGAAGTGAACAAATATATGGGTAAATCATTCATCCTCTTTTCTACAGAGTATACAAATGCCAGGACCATGTAAGCCTCTTTTATGTAGGTTGTGGCAAGTAAGAATCTTATCTTCTAGACAAAGCCATATGTAGCACTTAACCTTAGTTGGAATATTCCAATTCCAAATTTTGCGGTGCCACCATTTTGAAGTAGGAAATTCAAAATCTTGCATAATAACAGCATAAACCATTTTAACAGTCAATGTCCCATTTGCATTAAGCTAGTCCCAATAAAGCTCATCCATGTCATCAGATAGGAAAATACCTGCATACTACAAAACCTTCACATAATTATTCCATTATGCAACAACAACTTCACAAAGACCCAGATCATCCGCATATTGCCAATATGGCAGCTTACCATTACTCCCAGGTCTATAAACATCTTCCAGTACTTGAATATTTTTCATATGAATTTGAGCCAGAACCAGCTGAGAGAGTCTGTAATTCTCCCATGCCCCAACAAATGGATCAATGTCTAGAAAAATTTGATTCCCCCTTCCAACCTTCTAGCTGAAGTGACAACTGATATATGGGAAATTTTGTATGAGTCATCGCCACATCATAGATGCATTGCGATAATATAACATAGGCTTTTGAAGCCATAGAACAATGGAAAAATATTTAAGATATTTAGTTATGATAATATTACTCCACAATCCCACACCAAATATGCCTCGCCATAGAATATTTGCTCGTAACACTTGACTAAACCAGTCCAGTTGCTTTATACCCCAGCTGCCCAACTTCTTTGGACAAGACATACTTTCCCAATTTGTTAAATGAAACTTATGAATGTTTGGATTTCTTGACTAGATAAAGTAAAAGATCTTTTTTCTGATTTCATTGATGATAGAAACTGGTTCCTTCATTAATGAAAGCCAATAAACATGAATACTTTGCATAACTGATTTAACAAGAGTGAGTCTACCCCCGATGGACAACCAAGAAAATGTCTAATTGTTGATCCTCTAATCTATTTTCTGAATGAGCTAGTTCCAGTCTTCTTTTCTGTACCAATTGGGTTTAATGTAAAAGCTGAGATACTTAAATCCCATATCCAGTTTATCCATTTTATATGGAAATAGTCTTCTAATTTGCTCGCAACATGTTGTATCATTAACATTATATAGAAAACTGGATTTTTGAACACTAATTTCCATTCATGTGGCATTGCAGAAGGTTTTAAATATATCTTTGTATCGGATCCACTCATTTACTGAACCATAACAAAAAATCAATACATCATCAACGAAAAGTAAGTGAGTAGTATATAAGGAATTAGTGATCTTAATAACTTTAATTTTCAGAGAATCTTTTGCCTCACCAATAATTCTTCTCAACCCCTCAATTACCAGGATAAATAGCAAAGGTGAGAGTGGGAAACCTTTCCTTAGTCCACAACATCCAGTGAAAAAAGAAGTTGGGGATCCATTGATAAGAATATCAAATGAAGCAGATGTAATGCAGGACATAATCCAATTTGTGACATCAACTGAGAGGTCGATCTGAATTAGGACGAACCTCAAGTATGACCAATCAACCCTATCATATGCCTTTATAAGATCCAACTTTAAAATGAAGGCTTGTAGGTCTTTGACTTTTACTAATGATTCTATTTAACAAATTGCAAAGTGATATGGGCCTAAAGTCATCAAAAGTATCACGCATGTATTTCTTAGGAATCAGAGTGATGTATGTAGTATTCAAAGAATCATAAACCTGACCCTTCCTCCTGGACTCTTCAATGGCCATACAATTTCATGACTAAGAAATTCAAAGAAATGAAGAAAAAATTCCATAGTCCAACCATTTGGACCTAGAATTTTTTCTTTGACAAAACTATTCAGCACTTCCTTAACCTCTTCAAGCTTCACCTCTCAACCTACCATTTAACCTTCCCCCTCATTAAATAACTTTGGGTAAATATTAATTAAATTTAATTGGTATTCAAGTTTATCCTTGAAGTGATGAACAACTTCACAAAGTGCACCATTATCCACCAAGGTATTTCCTTCATGGTCCTTGAGCTCCCAAATAGAATTTTGCATCCTCCTTTGGTTGGCATATCTCTAAAAAAAATGGTGTTATGATACCCTTGGGATACCCATAAATACCCACTCTTGAGCCTCCAAGGGCACTCAACCCATTTTAAGATCTTAGATTTCTAAAGTTCTAACTTTATCACTTCCTCTTTCCTTTCAGCTGAGAAATAATCCTCATTAATATTGACCTCCATTTCTAAAAGATGTTCTTCAATACAAGTTATTTCCTCATTCAATTCTTTCTTCTTGTCCTTATCCCACCTCCAAACTTCAGTCCTAAGAATATTTAGTTTTATGAGCAGTGATTGTAAAGGTGAAAAAGGAGTCTGGAAAGAATAAGAGGACCAACACTGCTTTCCAAAATCATAGAAACTCTTTTCTTCTAACTAAGTACTATTGAATTTGAATGGATAATACTTGAAATTATTTTCAAAATAAAGTTGAAGTGTTGATCAGAAACCCTAGTAGGGATGCACCAAGATCGATACCTTCAAAAATCATTACCAAACCCTTCTTTCATTAAGAAGCAGTCTAACCGCTTCGCAACACTAGCCTTCCCTACACAACCATTTGACCATGTTGGAGTAAGAGCACCAGGAATGACATCTATTAGCCCAGCAAAATCCAAAATATCATTGAAATATGTATCCAAGGGCTCATTAATAGTTATGGATCCCCAAAATTCATTTACATACATTGTCATATTAAGATCACCTCCCACAATTAGGTCTGGATCCAGTAGAAGCCCCAGATTTACAACCCTATCCCCCCAAAAATGGCGGTTGTTATATGCCACGATAAATATTCAAGAAACTGATAAGTCGGTCCACACCTCTAATACGACCTTCAATATTGATACCTGCAATGGTAGAAAATGGAGAAAATTCAGCAATCGAGGGGTTCCAGGCCGCCAATAAACCGCTTGATAGACCATTGGAATCAAGGCCACAACATTTCCAATATGACCTTATACTAAGGAAGAACTCACAAGCTGTAATCCTCAAAGACATGGTTTCCTGTAGCAGAACAATGTCAGGTTTTATAGAGTTAATTAATTTCCTAAGGGCAATACTTTTATTGGGTCTTCCTATAGCATAAATGTTGAAGGATACAATTATCATTGAGAACCCTCAATCTGAGCCATAAAATATCTAAGGGGCCCCTCGAGAGAATCATAAGAAAGAGAAGAAGCAACAAAGTAAATTTTTGAGACTGTTGGGTTAACCCATATCGATTGACCTTCCAAACTGTCACTATCCAATTTCACAAATCTATTTGCCTTTTTCCTAGTATTAATATGAGACTGTTGTATTGACCCTATTGGTATAACATCAGATTTTTTACTACTACGACCCCCAAAGATAGGAAGGGGAATCATATCATCAAAGGGTATTAACATAGTGGAGAAATCTAGCTCAATATTCCACCCAGCATATACATGTTTAAGTTTTCCAATTTGGGGTAAGGAACATGATAAATTAGGATCCATAGAGAAAATTTCCAGAATTCGATTAGGGTTAGGCTTAGTGTCGGAAATATATAACTTAGGGTTAGCAGGGGATGACTACAAATCAAGGACAATAAGCCTAGAATGAGAGTCCTGTGAAATAGGACTATCATAATTTTCTAGATAAGGGAAAGAGAGCCACTTTTGTGAAGGAGTCTTTGAAACCATACTAGGAGTAATCAAGTCAACTAATCAATTATCAAAAAATTTCATGTTCCCTAAAATTTCTTCAGCAAATAGAGATTTTAGTAAAAGAGGAAGGAAAACACAAAACTTACCCATGAAATATTTTGTCGATTCAACATCCAATGGAAGAGGAAAATATAATATTTGTTCGATTTCATCTGAGCCATCACTGGATAGAGTTCAGCCAGCATGACCAAATTTCCACCCGTCAAATTAGTCGAGCAATTTGATCGAAGATGTCCAATCTTGTGACATTTAAAGCAACTAAATGGAATTTTCTAGTAATATAACCTTTGAATGGAAACCCCATCCTCCCAACGCACCTCAACTTCTCCAGGAAGACCATCTGTCTTGTCAATCTCCACTAAAACCCTAGGGATCCTCCTATATTAGGCCATTAGGGTGGATTCCTCGATTAAAGTGAAACGCCCAATTGAGTTGGACAACTCCATAAAATCCCTAAAACACCAGCAATGTAATGGAAACCCAGAAAGTAATACCCAAAAGTTTCTCTTCTTCAATTTTTATTTCCATGGATCAAATGATGAATGCCATCTACACATGACTAAGGAACCCATACCAATGACCCAGTACTTAGACTATATAATTTGCAATGACTCTTTTGAAAGGAAATGGAAGTATATCCATCCATTTACAAGCATTATAACCATGGTAATTTTTAGGGGGCAAAATGTTGCCAATTGGCTATTTTTTGGGCTTTTTTTCAAAAATTAAATTCCCTATTTGGTCATTTTTAGCCTCTAATATCTCCTATATTTACATAAAATATGTTTTTTTTTTCATAATATTCACCAAAATTTACACGTTTCAATAGTAAATTGTATGTTTCATATTTCATATTCGCGTACCTATCTATATACATGTCTTCTTCAATCCAAAATAATCGCCTATGATACTATACTTAAGTATAATATTAAAATCCTTAAAAAATACCCTGATTATAACCCTAGAGACATAGTTTATCAATTGCTTCCATTCTTTAGTAATCCAATCCACTATCTCCACCATGTTCAACTTAATATATTCGAATTTCCCTAGAAGAGATCTCGAAGCTAAACCTTGTACCAGGTACATGGTAACATCCTTCCCAAGCACACACAGAGCACGATTTTTCCTGGCTTTCTCCATCTTAATCCTTCTTCTATATTTAGCTTTCTCCCTACTAGGCCTCTTGGATTTGGAGGTTAAATTGTTGCATACGAATTTACTCAGAGATCCTACTTCCTGGGAATCTCTTAAAACCCTAGGCTTTAGAATCCCCTCAGCAGTCGCAAAACCCTTCTCCTTTAATGGCAAGGAATCCATGCCCTGGATAGACATAACATTCTTAGTCTTTAGAACCTCCTAATCATACATCACCTTCTGAAATTTAGTGGCACTGGCATTCTCCTTCAACTACGCCATATAATTCATGAGATGAGTAGGGTTGGAGTAAATCCTAGATCAGAGAGTTTGTGGTGATGTGACACCTCGGTTTGATGAGACCTCCAACTCACCTTGTCTAATGTTAGAAAAAAAAATGCCAGTCATCCATTGTTCCAATGACCTGATGTCCATCCTGAAGTATAGACTCCACCCACATGTCCTGAATGACTAATGAAAGGACAACTGAAAAATCTACAATAAACCCAAATAGAAAACAACAAAATGTAAAACAAATTTCAGCTAAGCCAAAAAAGTGAAAAACAACCTATCTGAGGAAGAGCAGAAAATAGTTCAACTGCAGAAAAAACACAGCTTCCCACTTTTTTTTTTTAACTTGGTTGCTACTAGGCCATCCTTGACGAGTGGAGGGACTCCAAGTCTACGCCATAACTCCTTTAGTCTTCTACGCTAGGGTTTTCAGATATTTCAACAATTTCCATCCCAACCAATTGGTATACTCAAAGAATTAACATTTACCCTATTTTTTTCTCTCCTATTATATTGTTATAACCATTCTTAGTCAGTTTAATTTATATATATAAATTAATAAGTATAATGTAAATTATAAAAGTGTTTATTATAAGTGATTTATGGATTTTTTATTATATGTGAAAATACTTAGTTTATTAAATTATTTTAATTATATAAAATATAATTTATATAAATTAATAAGTATGTATCTATTAAAAGTTTTAAAATTATATTAAACTAATAAATGATGTGATTTGTGAATCATTTTACCATGTCAATGTATTGATGATGATAGTGATGGTAGTTAACGTCCACTTAATCTTAAGAGGATTACTTGATTGCTATAAAATTTTATTTTGATGCTCAAAGAGCTGAGAAAGAAGCGCTCTTAGGTTGTCGCCATAGTGCTCATAGATTAAAAGGTTAAGAAGGCTTGTATTGAAGCAAATATTAGAAAACAACGATCTAATCTCGATGTACATAGGAAATTTTAAGAGAAAGTGACTTTCATCCTCAACACTTGTTGTCTCACATAGATGGCAAGTACTATCCACCCACGACATTTTAATAATTGTTCAATGCCCTACCTCACTATAAAACTCATAAAAGTTTATTAGTATCTTGATTATATTAATTTTATTCTTCAAATTAATTATAATTAAAACAAACTTAAAAATTAAAATATATTAACAAAATCAAAATCAAATATTAAACCAACTTATTAACCTAAAATTATTTCATAATGATTAAATTAGATTAAATTTACCAATTTGAAGTATATAATATAGATTGAAATATATAATACTTATGAGACATGCCTCCAAAATCCTCACAACCTCTAATTAGAAATCATGACAATGTAGATAAGTATGTGATATTGACATATCCAATGTATTATTAGTAATTTGAAGTATATAATATAAATTGAAATATATAATATTTATGAGACATGCCTCCAAAATCCTTACAACCTCTAATTAGAAATCATGACAATGTAGATAAGTATGTGATATTAACATATCCAATGTATTATCAACAGTCAAATCATGGAAACGCAGATAAGTTTGTGATATTAAAATATTCAATGTATCATAAGAATCAATGTATTAGATAAGCATGTGATATTAACATATTCAATGTACTATGAAGAGTCAATGTATTAGTTAAATATGTGACATTAACATATTCAATGCATTAGGAAGAATCAATGTATTAGATCAATATGTCACATTAACATATTTAATGTATTATGAAGAATCAATTGTATCACATAAATATGCGACATTTAATATATTCAATGTTTTTATAATAATTGATGTGTTAGAGAATTAATGTATTACATAAATATGTGATATTTAATATATATAAAAACATATTTAATATATTTAATGTTTTTATAAAATTGATGTATTATTATAAGAATTATGTGTTGGATAAATATGTGGTATTTAATATATCTAATTTGTATTATTATATAATGTATTATTATATAAATAGAAAATTAAAATTAAATTAGATAAATATATCATATTCAATATATCCAATATATTATTATAAATCAACTATCAATATATTAGATAAGTATGTGATATTTAACCAATCATATTTGTATCAATAAGAATCGATGCATTTTTAGGTATATAAAAGACTCACTAAGGAAAGTTGTACAATTTATTTCATTTAAATTATGTATATAATATACATAAATTTTAGTTTACTATTTTAATTTAAACAACTTTATAATATAGTTTATGGATTTTAATAAAAAATAAAAACTATCATTATAAATTTGTGGTAGTTTTAATGGTATAGTATATAGTAGGTGATGATAGTTATTGTTTATAATGGAGAGAAAGTTGTTATCTTACGACCTTACACCTATTCTTATAGGTGGTGTTTCTTAGGTGCACCTAAGTGTAAAGTGTGAGGCATCATGCCAAGATTTCTATGGTATAGTTTTGACTAGTAAAAGATGGGTGGAAGGAGATATTTTATCATCGTGAAAATAATGTTACGAGATAGGTGTATCCAATTGTTGTTTCACACAAATGCACTCACATAACACTTCCCACAAAAGTGAAAGAAAAATCAAACAAACACGCAAGAATACTTACCTCACAACCAGTGGACCCTTATGTTAGTAGGAAACATCACCACTACTATTATACATTATTTTGGCCACCTTTTATGAGTCCTCTTTCTTTGTTAATTTTATTTAAGATTTATTGTGTTTCAAAGACACAATATGAAGGCATCTTTTTTTTCTTACTTTCCTTGTGTCCCCATAGTGTCCTTAGCACATGCATCCTTTTTCATCATTTAGTGTCCTTTTTTAGCATAAATTTCCTTCATTTTGCATCATTTTATGTCTCTCTAATGTCCAATGTGCATCCCTTCAACATCCCTAGCGTATCCTTCATTGAAATTTGTGACCTAATGGTATACTTCTTACTTATAAGTAGCATCCTATATGTGTATGGAACATCCCTTTAGCATTCATAGTGTGCCCCATTAACATCTCCTTGGACAACCTTTCATCTTAATGACATCCATATTGTGTCCTTTGAGTATCCAAATTACACCATAATAGTCTACGAAATACTCCAATTGCATTCATAGTATAGAGTTTTAGCATCTTTACTATGCAAATAATGCATCCATATTACGACTCTTTGAAATCCTTTATATACTTTTCAGTTGCATCCAAAATGGCATTTGGTTGTGTCTCAATGTCATTCTTAATGTTGCATTCATTGTCTCGTTCATATCTTGATGTGCCCTTGTTACATAGGTATAACATCTTATTGGAATCCAAATGACATCCTTTTTTTCCCTTTTATACATCTATTTTAGAATTTTTTATTTCTTTAAGCATTTTTATCTATTGGAGTTGGACTCAAGTTGTGTCCAAGTTGTTTCTATCATATCATTCCTTTTATATTGTTGTTTGATATATGTATTTTTATATAAATGTATTTTGTATCTTTTGAATTTGAAAAAATATCATAATTAATTGAAAATATTTATACACGATCCATTTTCGAATCCAATTGTCTATTATAATATTTTGTTGAAAATTTACGATCCATTTTCGAATCCAATTGCCTATTATAATATTTTGTTGAAAATTTACGATCCATTTTCGAATCCAATTGCCTATTATAATATTTTGTTGAAAATTTAAATTTTTGAAAAAAAATTAAGAAAGTTGCTTGTCATTATTCAAACCATCAACAAAACAACAAAACCTTTAGACAATTCCTCTATTATTTGAACCTCCACAATGATGCTAATCCTGTATAAGGTAACTTTGTCTTATCCATCTTGCCAATCTGTATTGAACATTTAACTTTAAAAAAGAAAAGTGAGCAACCTACCTCCCATCATTCAAAATATTACTAAAACAGCAAACAATTACCCTATTATTTTGACCTCCACATCCACAATGCACGCCGATTCCTGTAGAATTTCTGTTACCCATCATGTCAATCTATATCCTATGGCACTTGTTAAAAGTAATATGTTTCAAGAAACAACGACAGCCATGAACAAACAACAGAAGCAATGAATCTGGGGGCCCATTCCTACTAGACTCTCAGAAGAATAGGACAGATGACTAACAGTCCTTTTGTAGGTGGAGGATTCCTCGCAGAAACTAGATGGGCAGGTGTCAAATGCTTTGAGCATGGCAGTGCAGAGTGTGTCACGTGAAGTTGAAGGTTGGTTGGTCCTTATTCCATGACAGGAATTATTGTTTCCATTCTCGATATTGTTGTCTGCAAGAAGTTGAAGGTTGGTAGGTCCTTATTCCATGACAGGGATTATTGTTTCCATTCTCGATATTGTTGTCTGCAATAGCACTGTGGGTCCTTAAACTCAGCACGGCATGGATCCTTTCCCTATCTGCCTTTACACGTTTCGCTACGTTTATATACGATAGAGAATAGAAAATAAATCAATCAGCAATGAAGACGATAGAGAATAGATTTATTGTCCGATATTTCACGTGAACACAGATTGTTGCAGTTTCATCAGGTGGGTCACCTGTCCTGTTGGATTGTCCTGTATGGATTACACAGGCATCTTAAATGAATTTCATTTTGTTGTTATTCTACGCAAGAACATCACAGATAAAAAAAAGTTATTTATTCGCATTATGGATAAAAAACAGCTTCATCTCCAGTAGAAAACTAATCTAATGGAACTCTTGAATCAAACTTTATAATAAAAAATCGGATACCCTACGAATCCAAAGCATGTAGGTCCTACTCTATCACTGACCTATATCCCTTTTCCCTAGCTGATATTTCCTGAACCCTGAGGTGCTACTCCTCCTGGTACCACTGAGCTACATAGCCATTTTCATCTGTGAACTTTATTAGATTGTGAACTTACAATTGACATAACTCACTATTGACACCTTAAGGATGGGTCTAAAACCTAAGCCAAGGCTAATCCCAATTATCTTGCTGGTGGTTCCCACCCTCAACCACTAACCTGCAGGAATTGAACAGTGACCTATAGTGACTTACAAATGCCAATTTCCCTACCATTGTATGCTGGAAATTCCATCATCCTTTCTACCTTCATACATGCCAAATGCGGTCATCCTTTCTACCTATCCATGCCCTTTTCATCCAAAGGTACATCTTCTGATTGCTACCTCCAACACACATTTACATGCTCTTGGTTAAATTTATGGAGTAGAATATGATCTCCAACATCCCCCCTTGCATGTCATTCTAATACCAAGTTCTAACTCATGCCCCCTTGCATTTCATTCTAATACCAAGTTCTAACTCATGCCCCCTTGCATGTCATTCTAATACCAAGTTCTAACTCATGGAATGTATATGAAACATTTACTCATGGATATGAGGATATGGTTCAACTTGTCAAACTTACTATTGATTAACTAAGTCCCCATTTGAGAAGAAATCATACAACCATGTGCACCCGGATCATCAATGAAATTGAATTGGGAAGCGATCCCTATCTCTTATGTGCCTAGAAGTATCCATCATACTAAACCGCCAAGCTTTCTCCACTATCTATGTAGCTTGAATTGACAAGAGTGATAGCAATAATGTCTTGAATGGTTGTTCTCCTAGCTGTAGGAGATAGATTTGGGATTGACCAAGGGTATAGAAGAAATTTTGTATTACTTTTGAAAACTCCTGAGGTTACTGCAACATTATTGCATGTTAAGGAACTCTTATTTATTGAATTAGGTGTGGAGCCAATTTTCCTCTATGGTTTCATGGTGGACATTATGTAGGCACTAGTTTCACTCATGGTGTGGGTAGCATTATTTAAGTGATTCTAGAATTTATCATTTTTGAATTGTTGTAACGTTTCCCAATGCCTAAAAGGGTTTTTCAAGGTCATATTTCTCAAATTATTCACGAGTTGACTTCAAAATATTTCTTCATTGCGAAGTATTGATAAAGAGAAGCTCTAAAGTGTTTTGTTTTCTCCTTGTTATCTAATTCTTAATGAAAGGTAATTGTATGAACTAACCCATCTAGCTAAGGTAAGACTCATTAAAAATTAACCCTATGGAGAAAGGAGGTTAGGTTATTCACTTGCTATCCACTAGCTTGACCCATGGTATGGATTTCTACTTCCAACACCCTACACTTCCTTCTCATATAAAGCAATTGTTTCACTTGCCCACTTATGGAAATTGGGCATTAGTTTAGCTAGTCAACTCATGGATATTGAACACTAGTTCAACACACTGAGTCGTGGACATCAAACGTTAATTTGACTAATCAACTTGTGACTCATGGTTTGTGAATTGGTTCAACTCACGGGTGGGTAGCATTGGTTTAATACAAGGTGTGGGTAACATCTGTTTGACTCAAGATGTGAGCACTAGTTCAACTCATGGTCTGGGTAGCACTAGTTCAACTCATGGGGTTGACATTGATTCAACCCACAATGTGGATTGCTATCCATTGATCATGGCATAGGCTACAACCTCAAACAAATCCATACCCTTGGCATGCCCTTCTCATATTGGTCACTAGATCGACTCATTGAGTCATGGATACATTGAACATTGGATTCAACATGGTATGGATTGATGCCTGCTAGTCATGATGTGGATCCCTATTTCCAACACCCCTCACCCACTACATGTCCTTTTGATATTTGATAATAGCTCAGCTTTTGAAGTCATGGATATTAGGCACTAGTTAAACTCATTAAATCTTGGATACCAAGCACTTGGCTTATTGGTTCATTACTCATGATAAAAGCACGTGTTCAACTCATTACGTGGTTAGTGATTTTTTGAATCATGGTGTTATTAGAACTAGTCAATTCTCGATGTGGATTGTCACATTTAACTCCCCAATGCATGCCCCTCTTATAGAAACATGGGTTTGGAGTGCCAACTTGACAATATTATGGTGTGCATTAATACCTCCAAAACTCAATAACCATGCATTCCCTTTTCACATTGAGCACTAGTTGATAAACTCATCAACACATAGTGTGGATTGCTACCTCCAACACCCCCTTACATGCTCTTCTCATAACAACCACTGTTTTTTACTCATGGAATTCATGTAAACCGTCAAATCATGGACATAAGGCATTGGTTTCTCGCATCAACTCATGGATGTCGGGAACCTATTCAACTCATGACTCATGGCATGGGAATTGGTTGAAATCGTGGTATGTGTAGCACCAATGTCACTCATGGTATGGGAAACGGATGGGAAACACAACTCAACTCATGGTGTGGGTCCTAATTCATCTCATCGAATGGATTGCTACCTCTGACACCCCTAGTTTACAAGACCTTATCATACAAGGCACTAATTCAACTTGTAAACTCAAAGCTAATATGCAAAGTTTCGACTAACTAACTCAAGGATACTAAGCACTTGGTTGACTCACTAACTCATGACTCATGGTGTGGGTACTAGTTCAACTCATGGAGTGTAGCTTTTTGGTTCATTGATACCAATTGGTTCAAATACTTTAATATACAAATTTAAATGTTTTTGACATCAATTGACAACCTATTAAATATTATATATATGGATCAGTTCCTACCTTGAAATCAAGTCTTTGTGTGTCCCATGCTCTTTTCTCTTTGTATATAGTTAATCTTCAATACCCAATCATTGCGTTTTCAAAATTCCTCATCCTTCAAAAACATTGAACTTTGAAAAACATATAAAATTCACATGTCACATAGGCCTTTCAATTTCATTATATTTTTCTTTTGGTTACACATTCACAACCACATGACAATGTCAATGAAAGTGAAACAAAGGAGTACATGGCCCCATGATATTGCTATTTTTTTCTTCCTTTGTCAATGTAACTTATGCATCCAAAGAGGTTGGATTCTATGGTAAACAACGAACAATTTTTTATCATTGAAATAAAGGAGTACATGGCCCCATGATATTGCTATTTTTTTCTTTCTTTTTCGGTGTAACTTATGCATCCAAAGAGGTTGGATTCTATAGTAAACAATGAACAATTTTGTACATTTATCATTGTTCAATTTTCATGAGAGTTTTTTTTTAACATTTAAAGGTAAATTTCAAACCAATAGTTGAATGTGATATATATATATATATATATATATTGTACTAGGAGAATCGACAACTGGGATGGGGCTGGTACTCGCATGGCACGAGGTCCATGGGTCGAATCTTGTCCACTACCACTATACCCCTAGGTGCAACCACCGCGCCCACTATAATGGCATACATGTTATCCGAGGTTCGAACCAACGACCTCTTACAAGGCTTGCACGGTATTTTCCGGTTGGTCTACACCCCAACGGGCACACACATACACACACACACACACAATGTGGTTCACGACCCTAGAGCTCACTACATCCATGGATCCAAGCCAAGGGGAATCACTCGAAGAGGCCTCCCCCTATTGGCATTACTTCGATGCCTAACCTCGAAGGACTCAGAGAATTGAACCCCCAACCTCGACCTTGTGCCCTCTTGGTCTCGGAATATCCAACCAACTGAGCTACCCCTTGGGTCTCTCTCTCTCTCCCTCTCTCTCTCTCTCTCTCTCTCTCTCTCTCTATATATATATATATATATATATATATATATTAATGTGGCCCATTACTCTCGAGGAGAGAAACCATTTAATATTCCAAAGGGCTAGTGGGACAAGTCAACAATCATGAGAAATGGCTCACAAGCTTGATAAATCATTACAATCGCGGTAAGATTTGAACCCAAGTGAAGAGTGTAACAACAACAACATCTCTCTCTCTCTCTCTCTCTCTACACATGTTTATGTTCTCCTCATGGTTTATTGCATGTTATATTTATGCAATACATTAAGGTAGATACATAAGCACTTGACAGTAGTACTCAATATGTGAGATAAGAATAACATTATTCAGAAATATATGTGTACCAAAAATTATACATTTATGTTCTCTTTAGAGTAATATGGATGAGCTAAATTGGTTAAAGCCTTGTGTATATGTGTATGTTCATCTTTATGTTCTCCTCATGGTTTTTCACATGATATGTTTATCTCATACATTAAAATAGATAAATAAGCACTTGATAATAGTAAAATAGTACTCAATATGTGAGAATAAAATAACACTATTTATATATACATGTGTGTGGACCAAAATTTGTACATATATGTTCTCCTTAAAGCAACATGAATGAAGTAAATTGGTTAAATCCTTGGGTTCTCATTATAGAAACCCATGTTTAAGTTTCAAGAAAACATGATGATAATGATATGCATACCATGTTAATGTGGAGTATTATTTTAATATGTATAATGTGGAGTATTATTTTAATATGTATATGGGATTCATAACTCGTCACAGATAGATTAAAAAAACTTGCTTAAAAAATATATATATATTTCTCTTTTTGGTTTCCTTTGTTCTTTATTTCCTTTCACACCTTTATTTTTCTACATATGTATAAATACACTCTCCTCTACTTTACTTTGTTCTTTATTTCCTTTCACACCTTTCTTTATCTAAATATGTATAAATACACTCTCCTCTACTTTATTGACAACTAGATCACATAAATAATGAAACATTAGTGAGTATTCTGGGCTACATATGTATAAATAAACTCTCCTCTACTTTACTTTGTTCTTTATTTCCTTTCACACCTTTCTTTATCTAAATATGTATAAATACACTCTCCTCTACTTTATTGACAACTAGATCACATAAATAATGAAACATTAGTGAGTATTATGGGGGAAGAAACCATTTGTGGGGAAATATAAGGCACAATCCAATTTAGAAACAAGTAAGAAGTTCCAATAATAAAAATAAATTTCATTTTATTTCTATTAACACTTTCTTAGAGCATTCTAACAACATTTGTTTTAGTATGAAAGGAGACTTAAGTTTATTAACAAATGTCCAACTCTAAATCTAGCTTCAATTATATGAATGTATTAATAGTTTCATTATTTTTAATCCACTCCCAAAGGAAGTATAAAAAAGGTTGTTAAAGAAGATCAACTACCATATATGTCCACAGCACAATGACTAACACTTTCTAGGGAGTTTAGCACCCATGGGGAACTTTTTGTCTATCTTAAAGACTAGCAAGTACATAACCAACTAAACAATTCAACCTTGTTACAATTTTGTTTTGTAAGCCTAAAAAAAATCATTGAAATTTAAGGTTTGTATATGCTTTATTGGAATAACTTGTAGACTTATTGGTTAAAAAAGTTGTTATTTTTTATTAAATTCAAATTCCATTATATAAAATATTTACTTTCTTCAAAAATATAATTATTAATGATTAATTTTAAATAAATAAATTACCTTATCTCTCTCTCTATATATATATATAAAGGGATAACAATATGAATTTTGGAAGCTGTTGGCTTAATGCCTCGGATCTAGGACTTACAGGTAGTATTGCTCAGGAGTGGAATTGTTTTACCAGAGCATTAAATTCGGCGGAGGTTTCTTTATCTGCTGAAAGAGATAAAATTGTGTGGATTGGAAACCCTAAGGATGGTACTGTTTCGGCGAGGACATCATATGATAGAATGATCCAAGAAATATGTATTCTTCCACAACACTGGTGGTACAAAAGAATTTGGAAATGGCCAATTCCATTAAAAATCAAATGCTTTTTATGGTATGCCTTAAATGGGAGTCTTAAGACTTGGGATATATTGATGAGATGGGGATGGAGTGGTCCAATTTGGTGTTGCCTGTGTAAACAGAGTTCGGAGTCTATCATCCATCTTTTTGTGGATTGCAGGTTTATGCAAGAAGTTTGGCATTTATGTTGCTCAGAATTAAATATTGATCTATCCTGGAATGGTAATGATTTTGGATATTGCCTTCTTAACTGGTTTCAGAATGGAAATATTCCTCTTTTTTTTCCTATTTTTGTTTCCTGGGCAATATGGTATTTTCAGAACTGTGTATTGTTCCAAGATAAACTCCCGGAAGCCGATGCTTGTGTATTGACTGTTTTTAAAGATGCTTCAGTTATATCATGTCGAAGAAGGTCCGCGACGTGAAGCTAGGATCAGCCACTTCTCCTTCACTGTTACACAACCGGTTTTGTTTTTTGATGGTGCAACACAAAATGGTTTTTGTGCGGCAGGAGGGGTTATCTACTTGAATGATGAGCATTATTATACCTTGCATCTTAATGGTGGTCCAGGGACGAATATGAAAGCTGAATTGTTGGCTTTGTGGTGTGTGCTGAAAGTGGCAAATATCTTTGGATTAGTTAATCTAAAGGTATTCGGGGACTCTCGTGTGACCATAAAATGGGCGGCTAATGATTTTAGCCTTAATGTTACAACACTCTTGCATTGGTGTCAGCGCACTAGACATGAGATTTCCAGACATGAAAGCATTACTTTTGATCACATCTTCAGGGAGCATAACTCTTTCGCCGACAAACTGTCCAAACATGCTTTAGAAGGTGCTGAAGGTTTCTTATGCTGGGAAGAATGGATGGATTCTTTCCTACAGGATATGGGTGATTGTTACTTTTTTTTATTATGTTATGTTGTATGTTTTTTGGTTTTTAAATTGGAGTTGGTTTCTCATTGTGGAACTTGTTATTTGGTCCACTGTTTTTTTGATGTATCGGCTGATAAACTTTCTAGTGTTATGATGTATTTGGGAACATCTGAATGTTTCCTAGACAATCTTTGTACTATTTGATTCGATTTTTTAATAATAATAATACATTTTTTTCTGCTGAAAAAAAAAAGAATAAAAAGTTAAAAATCACATTAAAAATATGATATATATATTTTTTTGAAACATTACTTTTTGAAAACGCAATTTTTTTTAAGAAAATCTTAATAATGATAATAGGAGTTGAAATATTTTATAATTTAGTCTTAAAAGAAGTTCAATGTTAATAAAGAAATATTATATAATTTACCGAAAAGAATAAGAAATCGTTGACTAGTTTAAATAAATTACCCAATAAATTTTCAAAAAATACGTACCCATTAAAAAACAAAAAATATTATATTCTATAAAGTAAGAAGTTAAAAGTTACATTGAAGATATGATATACATAATTTTTTGAACCATTACTTTTGAAATATCTTTTTTTAAGAAAAACCATCATTTTCTTTAGAAAATCTTAATAATAATGGGGGTTGAAATATTTATAATTTAGTTTTAAAAGAAATTGAATGTTAATAAAGAAATATTATCTAAAATAAATTGAATGTGAATGAAGAAATATTATATAATTGACAAATAGAACATGAAAATGTTGACTAATTTAAAGGAATCTATTTTTGTATTGTAATTGTTAGGAGATGTCGTCATCTACTCGTTGTAGTCATTTTTATCAATTTTCTTACAAATTAATAATAAGTTAATTAAAACATAATTTTAATATCTTCATAATCTAACTTTTAAAGCATCTCGGTCCGGTCAATCTTGTTAATTCTTGTATAGTAAAGAAAAACACTCTCGTACATCTCTATTACAATTTAAAACAAAGTAGAGTAAAAAGTTGTTAATATAAAATATCTAAAAGGATATTAAACATTTTTCGGTTGTTATAATTTTTTTTATAGGTAAGAGAATCTCTTTCATGTAGGGTTAGCTTGTGGTATTATCCAAGGGTATTTAAGTTGTCAAAATCACCCACTATCCATCTTAGACCATACTAACTTTGACAAGATTTTAGGTGTCTCCTCTCATTAGTGCAAAGTTTCGAACTTTAGATCACCCAACAAACACAATCCCTCGAAACCATTAAAACTAAAAACTTCACAAATTACTATAAATATAATATAAATATATACTTGTGTTTATCTTATTTTTTAACTCTTTATGAGAGCATTATAAAAATACACACTAAGTAGCAAACATCTTTTGACATGGTCTTTAAAGGCATGTTAGTGTTCTTGGTACAATTAATTAATATTTATACATTAAAACACACTAAGTAGAAAACATATTTTGACATGGGCTTTAAAGACATGTTTTTTTTGTAAAGAGCAAAGTTTTTTTTTTTGTAAGGTTGCAATAGTATATTAATTTCGAGAGTCAAAAAATACATCAGAAGTTACATGTCTATCAGCAGTCTGGGGAGACCTAAGGTAGTGAAGCCACCATCCCAAGTGCTCAAAAAAGCTGAAAAAACGAAAATTATACCAAAAAATTACCATGGAGAGTAGGCCTGCCCAATAGCGTTTCTGGGTCTAGTTCAGAATATACATAGCATGCATAATGGAAGTACTAAAAAACAGACAGTAGAGTAGATTATAACAAAAAGGATGAGTATCACAGTAATAACCCTACGCCCTTGGAAATATTCTAGGAGTTTGCTTCAGCATAGTGCAGGCCTGGCTCTTCTTCCATTATGGGGTAGCTTCCAAAGTAGTCTTCCATCGTCCTTGGAGAGATGAGAGTGGGTGACATAGGTCTGGTGCTACGGCCAAGGAGTGTGGGGTTGTTCCGCATTTCCTTGTTACCGCCATTTTGTGGAGGACCTATAGTGGCAGGAGTTGCAGAAGGGGGACCTTCTTCAGTAGTGTCCAGAGCGTCCATATCCTTCGACCCACCAGCGAGAACAATGGGACCTTCAGTGTCCTCAGCCTATTGGAGAACTTCAAGCTCATTGTTGTGCCATAGGGAGACCTTGTCCCATACCCGATTAGTGTTAAATTTTCAGAATTTACTTCAATATGATCTAGGATCTTAACTGAGAGAACAACATGTACAACAAATCTACAGCGTATCAATCATGGACACAATAATGCGAGCACACAAGAGACACAGAGTTTACTTGGGGAAAACCATAAAGGTGAAAAACCCCAATAACTTCCTCAGAGATAGATAGAGCAATGATACAACCAGAATACAAGAGATAGTCTTCTCCTAGCAGCAGAGCCTCCTCCTCCACAAGTGCGCAACTCTCCCAAGTTTGAGTGAGAGAATAGAATGTGTAAAATGAGAGAGACACACTCTCTATTTATACACTAACTTGACTTGACCTTTACTCAACTAGGTCGGCCTCAACTTAACCACTTAACATAATGCTGACTGGGCCGACCCCCACTAGGTGGTCTAATAACCCTTTGACCCACATGGCCGACCCCTAATAGGGTGGTCTAATAACCCTTTGACCCACATGACTTATACAGGGCCGACCCCAACAAGGTGGTCTAATAACCCATCAAGTATAAGTTAAGACACTTACAATATAAATGACGACACTTCCGTATAGAGGAATAATAACATCTCTATAGGAATACAACCACTTCCGTATAGAGAAATAATAACATCTCTATAGGAATACAATATACATATATGTGAAATACAATCCGAAGTTACATATACATCAACACTCCCTCTTAACTAGGAAGGTATTTCTCGACACAGGTCTTCTAGCACAAGTCATCTTCTCTGGATCATCATCACTGCTACTGCTATCTCAATCAATCTATGAATCTACTCGTCATAAGAAGTTCTACAGAGCCACTCCTTTTTCATACTGGATGTAGGCCCACCACCTGCAGGTCTTCATCATCACTGGCCATACTGTGAAAATATCAAGACTTATTACGTGCGTCACAAAACCTTAAAAGAGTCTCTTGACTAGCAAGAACCCTAAAGAGCATCTGAGGCCTTTTTCATCCTGTCCAGATCTCCAGGACTTATTACATGTGACCCCACAACAAAACCTCGAAAGAGAATCCCAGGACTGATTATGAGCACAAGGCTCAACCTATCGGATCTCCCAGGGCACAAATTACATGTGGTCACCACAAAACCTCGAAAGAGAATCCCAGGACTGATTACGAGCACAAGGCTCAACCTATCGGATCTCTCAGGGCACAAATTACATGTGGTCATGGAAAAACCTCGAAAGAGCATCCCAGGACTGATTACGAGCACACGGCTCAACCTATCAGATCTCCCAGGGCACAAATTACATGCCATAGGACAAAACCTCGAAAGAGCATCTACCAGATATCCCAGGGCACAAACCTTGAAAGACTATCTGCAGATCTCCTAGGGCACAAATTATATGTCCTCCCAAGCAAAACCTCGAAAGAGCATTTTCCAGATATCCCAAGGTACAAATTACATGCCATAAGCAAAACCTTGAAAGACTATTTGCAAATCTCCCAGGGCACAAATTACATGCTTATCTACACAACCTGTTCCACGGCCACAGAGTATCAACCTGATACTCACCATACATCATCCTAATGTACACATGATCATCCTGATCATCATCACTACATTGTCCTGATGCATGTCATCTGGAGAAGCTCGTCATCCACAATCATCCTGATCATACAATGCAACCATCTGATGCATACCAAGTATCTACCTGATACATATCATCATACATGATCTACCTGATCGTACAATGTATTCACCTGATACATACACAGATACATGATCCACACAATGTATCCACTTGATACATATACAGATACATGGTCCAAGCATCCAACATAATGCATATACAAAAATGCATACAAATGATCCAACTGATCATATCCAGCATCCAACATGATGCATACATACATAAATGATTCAACTGATCATATCCAGCATCCAACATGATGCATATATATATAAATGATCCAACTGATCATAACAAGCATCCAACATGATGCATATACATATACAGAGTAGTAACTGGAGCATCATCCTGATTCTCATCATCCATGATCCTCCTAATCATCATAGCATCGTCCTCTTCAGATCATCTCATCGTCCATGAAGCACAGCCCAGATGCACATCATCCAGTACTTACACCACCGACATGGGATAACACATCTACCACCATTCGGGGAAGGCTCCAGCCCTTACTTTTTCACCATGGGAGAACACATCAACCATGTCAGAAAAGCTCATGTGCATCTGCATCTTCCGGACTCATCACTTCCCTTTGGAAGGAACCTCGATCTGAAGTGCACCAAGCCTCTCTTTGAAGTACTCAAACTGCACTCTGGCCAATGGCTTGGTCAATACATCTACAACCTACTCATCCATCGCAACATACTCTGCTTTGGCTGTACTCAGTGCTACAAAGGACTGATTCCTACTAAACCAAGAGATCACATCTAATCCCATACTGAGGCAGCACCCAGAAGTGCTCTTCCTATCTGCAGCACTGCCTGCCCAATCTCAGAATATGCTTTACAACAACCAGGTGAACATCTCTCGGATCCTTCAGGAATTGGCTCAATGTGTTCACCGGAAAGCAAATATCTGGTCTCGTGTTCGTCAAGTACATAGAGGGCCCAATCATCTGACGATACATCATGACATCGACCGGATCAGATGAAGCATCACATAGAAGCTTCAGGTTTGATGCCATAGGTGTGGCCATAGCCTTGCAGTCCATCATCCCGAACCTCTTCAGAATCTCTACTGCATATTTCCCTTTTTCCAAGGAAGATTCCATATGTACTCTGCCACACCTCCATACCAAGAAAATAGTGCATCATCCCCAAGTCCTTCATCTCGAACTCAGCTGCAAGCTTCCGTTGCGTGTCGGCAATCAATCTATCATCTCTTGTTACAAACAGGTCATCCACATACAGTAAGAGTATCCCTGGATTGCTACCTCAACCTTGTAGTAAAGGTTGGAACCCGCTTTACTCTTGGTAAAGACCAAACTGGATAGAAAGCTACCTATCCTACCATACCAAGTTCTGCACATATATGATTTCCTGTCATGTGTCTCAGAACCAAGTGGCTGCTCCACATACACTTCTTCTTCAACTACACCATTCAAGAAAGCTGTCTTGAAATCCATCTGGTGTATCTTTTATTTCATCACTTTTATATTTCTCTATGCTGCCATCTACAGCATGCTTGATCTTGATAGATCCATATGGAAGTCAGAACAAACTTCCTTCAGGTCTTGGGACTACATCCCAAACATCATTCTTCATGATCGATGGATCATGGCATTCTTCCCATATCCTGGGAACTTCAATATCTTCAATAGATAATTTTGTTGCTGAACAAATGTTGTAGTTCTTCTTTTGTAGGTGATGGCATACGATCTTTCCTACACAACAAGTTAAATTGCATAATTAGAAAACATCTCATAGTTTTCAGAACAAATTATTACACATAAAGAAATATGTCATCAGGGATAATTTTAACGACCCATACTAATTTAAAAGTGTATAAACCTTGGCGAATCTTACCAATTATTAAAATGTCAACTATAAAATATTTGGCGATATTTTTCTAAAATTATTTCAATTTCTAAGGATTTTATATACTTTATATAATAATTTGGCGATTTTTAGAGTGAAAAAAGTTTACCCCATCAAAATTGGGCGAAACTGGGCTTCAAAAAATGCAAATTGGCGAATCTTTTTTTGGAAAAAAACACGGAAAAGTAGCCCATGGGCTAAATTTCGCCCCTAAAATTATCCTTGTATGTCATACAGTCATGCAATTATCTTAGCCAATGCTTCAATACAACATTTATCCATATCCCGTAACTTTCTAGATGCCTTCCAATCTCTACCAAAAGATTGTTAAGAGTGTGCACAACTCCCAACATGTTAGCAAAGAGGTTTCATTCTAGATAAGTAGCAATGGAATGTTGTACAGTTCCATAGGCCACTTACCCATGCATATTAGTAGTATACTGTTCATCAATGCAACTATTCTAATATGCATAATACACAACCTAATTCTAGTAACATCAGTATATACATTATTGAACAGTATTATTTAAACAATAAAATATGCAAGTAATGAAAATTCAAATACTTATCTTTGTTTGTTTGTTGGGTTGAATCCCTCTCAGTCTTTGCTTCTTTTCTGCAACTCCATTCTTATGTGCATTGTGAGAAGTGGTCAACTCCCCATGAATATCTGCATCCTTGCAGAAACTACTGAAGTGTGCTCCTTTGCTTTCTTGCAGGAACAATTGGAGTGTGCTCCCTCTTGATCTTTGCTTCGTGGATTACCTATCCTTGAACTTACATCCATCCTTAATCACTACGCATGCTTATTAGTATCATCATTGTGTTATCCTTGAGGTCTCATACATAATCACACATTTATTAGTATAATCTTAATACTATCAAAACACAATAATCTTAAACATGTATATTCATGATCATTCACAGATAATAAACATTAGTATTCAAGGTTTCAGGGAAGTCTTCTTCTACTCATACATATTCTTATTTGATCATAGGACTCTTCTAGTTAGTTGAATCATCAATCAAGATAAGAGATATAATATGCATAAAACCCATGATTATTCAAACCTATACCTTCATGATTCTTCTGGTTAGTCATATCATCAATTATGGTAAGAAACATAATATGCATACAACCATGATTATTCAAACCTATGACTTCATGAATAATCATTATCAACAACACAACAGTATAAGATCCTAACACAAGGTAGGATTCTAGCTTGATATAGGAAAAACATACCTAGATTAGCATGGTAGCTAGTTATGTCTAACATACCCGCATAATGTCTTCTGGTTCTCTTCAGTGACTTGTGCTAGTAACCTGCATGTCTCATCAGTTAACCATTGTAGAACCAAGTTATACATACCTCGAAAGTAGATCTTCTATGTGATCCATGACAATGGATGAATCTTTGTGTTCATGTCACCATGAGCATATGTTCTTGAAGTAGAACATGATTTGACTTTCTTGGTGTACCTTTTGTGTTAGCAAACAACATAAACCTCATATAACATCACAATGCATTAGTACAATCATAAGTGTCAAAACCTTAATCTATGAATATATTCTATTAAGGTGATACGACAAGTCCAGTAATTAATCAAGATTGTACTGTAATGATATGAAGACAAACATATGATAAACTTAACCATGAAACATACCTGTAAGCCATACCTGTCAAGATTGCTTGTAATCTTCTTATGGAAGGCCTTAGCCTCATCTCCCTCTGATATACGAACTTCTTCACTTATGCAGGTGACCAATCCATCTTCTTCTAGGATTAACCCAATCCACTTGATTTGCAAGAACTGGACCTGGAGCTGGATTAGGGTTTGTCAAAGAAACCCCAAAAATTCAAACTTTGAATTTCAAACTTCCGAAAGGATAGAAATATGCGCCTTGATGAGCTGATCAAGTTGGTATATTCAAAATTTGAAAACTGCAAAGTTTCACCCCTCGAAATTGCCTTTTAGATTTTCGGATTCACTAGGGAGGACCCTGAATTAGGGTTTGAGTTACCCAGAGCTTCACCCAACCAAAAGATTTGATTCAAAACTCTAAGCTTTGATTTTTCTGAGGAGATTCCAGCCATAGTCACAGATTTCCAAAATTCCAATTTTTGCAGAAGCCCTAATTTTCCATCTTTCCAATCAAAGTCCCGAAGTGGGGTTTGATCAAGCCCGGCCTTCTGCCCAACCAAAAAATCTGATCTTGGTCTCTAAATTTATATTTTGATGAGTAGCATCCATCCGTGGTCTTCGATTACACAAATTCCAACTTTCTCCGAAGCCTTAAATTTCGGAAGCCATGAATGAAGGTACTCAAAAATAATTCTGTTTTGACAGAAATATGTACTTGATTGTTTCTGGTGTAACTCCGAACTTTTCAATCCACAGGGTCTGAAATTTTTTCTTGAGATAGCCCGACCTGTTATCTTTCCATCCCGATAGGTCTGACCTCAATTGGATTATCTGAGAGAGATTTATCCCAAGTGTCACAACGTGACCTGTTTATCGGATAATACAGGAGAGCGAACTTGTACGGCGTGCCACGTGTCACTATTTCAACTTCGGCCTCTGAAAACTTTTCTTGAGATAGCCCGACCTGTCATATTTCCATATTGATAGTTCTGACCTCAATTGGATTCTCTGAGAGAGAGTTATGCCAAGTGTCGCAATGTGACCTGTTTATGGGATAATATAGGAGAGAAAACTTGTACGGCGTGACATGTGTCACTAGTTCAACTTCGGCCTCTGAAAAGTTTTCCTGAGACAGTACATTCTGTTTAATACTTGTGACTTTTTACGAAATTTCATTTGGAGCTTCCTATCCCAAGTTATGACCTTTTTCCCAAGGTCACCTGATTTTGACTCAGATCTGGAAGAGGCAGAAACCCTATATTGTACAGATCATAAATCACAAATTACAAAGAATTAGAGGTTGTCCTTTGGAAACAAGTTACATGGGGATCTGATATTCGACCTGTAAAAGTTTCAGATCCAAAAACTTCGCCAAAACGGATTTATAGCGAAAGTGCTACAATGACTGGTTTTTGCTATATCAATCCCTAGCATTGTAAGTGCAACAAGTGTCATACATGCCATATCATGCCTTCTTTCAGGCTAGCTCTGATACCATGTTAAATTTTCAGAATTTACTTCAATTTGATATAGGATCTTAATTGAGAGAACAACATGTACAACATATCAATCATGGACACAATAATGCAAGCACACAAGAGACACAAAGTTTACTTGGGGAAAACCATAAAGGTGAAAAACCCCAATAACTTCCTCAGAGATAGATAGAGCAATGATACAACCAGAATACAAGAGATAGTCTTCTCCTAGAAACAGAGCCTCCTCCTCCACAAGTGAACCACTCTCCCAAGTGTGAGTGAGAGAATAGAATGTGTAAAATGAGAGAAACACACTCTCTATTTATACACTAACTTGACTTGACCTTCACTCAACTAGGTCGGCCTCAACTTAACCACTTAACATAATACTGATTGGGACGACCCCCACTAGGGTGGTCTAATAACCCTTTGACCCACATGGCCGACCCCCAATAGGGTGGTATAATAACCCTTTGACCCACATGACTTATACAAGGCCGACCCCAACAAGGTGGTCTAATAACCCATCAAGTATAAGTTAAGACACTTACAATATAAATGACGACACTTCCGTATAGAGAAATAATAACATCTCTATAGGAATACAACCACTTCTGTATAGAGGAATAATAACATCTCTATAGGAATACAATATACATATATGTGAAATACATTCCAAAGTTACATATACATCAACAATTAGAGTCCATGATTTCAAGAGGCTCTCCCATCTTAACCAAGTTGGTTTTGATATCTCTGTGTGTGACTTTATTGGTGTTCCAATTCGTCGTCATTTCATCCGCTAGAGTGCTCATCTTATTCTTAATTAAACCGTAGATATTGATATTTCCTCCATGCCTCCCCGGGGCTAGAATGTCCGCCACTTTGCGAGCTTCCCAACTGTCAATAAGGCCGCAGGTAGAGGCAGAGACACTCTTCGCATAGTCGTCCATAGCTACCCATTCAGTTGTGTTTCTGGCGCGTCTGCCTATACCTCACCTGCTACTGGCCCTGCGCGGAGTTTCTCTTGGTCGTGTCATGGAAAAGGACTAACTAAGAGCATTGCAAACCAGAGCCGGGGTAAGAGCAATGTCACCTACCCAAATTTTGAGACTATTTATTTTTATTTGCAAAAACATTATATTAAATTATAATTACAAATTTTTGTAATTTTGACCAAATATTGTTCAAGGATGATTGTAATGACTTATTATTATTATTAATAAATTAAAACAGGAGACAAACACCCAAGGGAACTGTTAAATGAGTGTTCACTGACCCACTAGGAGGAATGGAAGCTATTAGAAGGCATGGGACAGATGGCAGCAATTGCACTCCACCACTAGCTGTTGGTTATGGGACAACTACCTTTAAATTTGTGGCATTATCCCCCAGGTGGGTGGAAGGGATCTGTTAGCTTATTAATGACCAGGCTAACCACTAAAAGGCCTAGGCAACCTAGATAAGGCAATTTGAATTGAACAGACAACTCTACAATATTTTCTGCAGAAATATTTCCTCAAGTGTATAAGGTGATCACTGAAAGATTCAAATAGGGAGGCTAAGTGGAAGTGCATTGTGAATCTGCTAATTACTTTGAGAAGGAAACCAGAGGTGCTGGTGTAGGTCTCTTTGACTTTTAAGTCTATATGACTGAATGATCTACATTGTTGCTGCAAGTTGAGGACCTAAAGCTTCTACAGATTCTTCTTCATAGTGTCAGTGAATAGGCCCGGGGGTCCTAAGGCAAGTAATTTGGTTGTATTCAGGAATAGGTTGGGTGGAACAAGCTCTTTGGGCTATTTGTTTCTCCTACAGTCTATTAGGTTCTACTGTTATGTCTTATTGTTTACAGTTAAATGATTTTCTGCATTGTAGATTTATTATTTACAGTTATACATAAGAAATTGTTTCAATACCTGATCTAGAGATGATTTGGCATAAGGATGGTTAAGTAAATTAGAAGAATGATTAAATTCTTTTCTGTATTTTTCCCATACTGTTATATGTATAGTACTCTAGTACATAAAAGTAAAATTAATAGAGATGAATGTTAGGAATAATGCCATTTGAATGGTTAGATAATTACTGTAACATTTCTTTTAAATTCTGAAGTATCATTTATGTATGGTTAAACTCAGAATATAGAACACATTATAAAACAAATATTTAGCTTTTCATGTATTTAGTTACACAAGAAAGGCATGTCATCTCTGCACAAAAATAGGTTTTCAGTAATCACTATCCATTGTTGACAACTAACACTATGCATTCTATTCCAACAGTAGGGTGTTATAAATCCAATGTTTTAGGCATTATTTATTCTAGAAATTTTAATAGCTGCAAAAAATTCTTTATACAGAATAGTTACACATAAACAATAGATAGATTACTTATCATTCAGAAATAATAAACATCATTATATTGTACCATTCATTTCAGTATTCATGTATCGTTTTGATTTAATTATCATTTACAAAACTTTAAACTCAAATATTGTCCTTATAGACATAACCCTAACTCTGTTTATTTGTTATTAACATCCTCTTACAATACTGTAAACAAAGGACCAAAACCCTTAATTATGTTTTAGCAATTTAAACATTTCCTAAGACTGTATTTCATCCAGATCTAAGGTTAAGCACTTAATCTTAACCTTCAAACTCTCTTATCATGCTACCCACAACCAAAAGCATTACTTTGATCCAACTTTCGTAGATACAATGGTTGTCTATATAAGACAAAGTATATTATGATACTAACCAAAATAATTCCATAAGTATTGGTTCTTCAACAACTATTAAGTTTTCATTGCTATCCTAAACTAGAAGTCGAAACGATACAAAACATAGGGTTAATCATTTTAAGCAAGTTCACGGCTCTTGGCCAAAATCACAACAACATTTCCAAATCCATATATCAACTACATGCATCTAGAAAACATTCGAAATTACAGTAAGATGGGTTCACTATAATCGCAACTTAGTATTACCATTCAAGCACTGGAGTAAACATTTTAACCTAGAACTCAAATTTTCAAGGAAACGATTTATCTCTGAGCACAAAACTATAAATTTAAATACTATATCTTCCATTATTTTTCAACCAAGGGTTCATCCTTGAATCTTATACATATGCAACAAGTTTATTTTAAAGGATACAACAAAACGCTGCAAAAACAAAGTATCAAAACAAGTCGAGGGTTTTAACCCCAGGATACTTTTCATTGGTTCCAAAGACATCCAACTTTAGGAAACACTGTGCCAAGAACCAAGCACTAAACCCTCGCCATTTATCAAATGTCGACCACAACTGAACCAGAAGGACCTATAAGGTAAGGAACCACCGAGGCTTACCGGTGAACAAGTAGCGTTCTCCCACCAAGCTAAAACTTTGCAACCTTTTAACGAAGTAATAACCTGCCACAAAACCTTTAAGCAATTAAACGAGAAACTACAAAGATATTTATCATTGCAACAAAAGAAAATTAACTTTTAAGTGGAGACGTTACCTGTACATTAGAGCTTTGAGTAAAGTGACATCTTAATCCATTAAGGGTCGACGAAGCCAGTCATCAAGCTCAGCGAAGAAGGTTCTAGTTCTGGGACCAGTGGTGTACCAGTGCATAAGAATCGAACCTAGTTTCCTTATCGTCAACCAAAAACCCTTAAAATACTACTATCTCAACTTACACAGAAAAACCAGTTCAAAATTCAATCCTTCAAACATCTTAACTACTGCAAACTTCCATCGAAGGCTCGTATTCTTAAACATGATGAACACTTACAAGTTAAACCCTCACAGGTCACGGGTTTGAGTCTAGAAAACCCTTAACAATCAAACCCTAGAACCTCTTGGCCTGTCGGCCTCTCACCAATACCTTTACCAAAGCGAAATGAAGGCCAAAGATGAATTTTCAACGCTAAAGTAGAGTGCAGTTAGGATTTCAACAAAGCCCGAGAATCCTCAAGATCAATGATGGATATTGCTTCCAACCAGGCACGTTGAAAAGTGGGCAACCACTGCATTAAAACACCTTATTTATTATTTCAACCACGATGATGCCAACTCGGTAGACCTTTGATCAAAGCCGATTACAGCTCGACGATTTAAATGTATATTGTAAACTCCTTCACATGGTATTCAGCCACGAGAGCATCCACTCATTTTTACACTCAGTATAGTAGTCAAGAGTCTTAAATGTCAAAGCCAATCTCATTTAATGATGCCAGCATACTCGTACTCACACATTCATTATCCCATCATTTCACCTGCCAGCGTTAAAATTTAGGGTTACAACGACTAATACATATCTATCCCAATGTTTGATAATCAAATGCATGGTTCACACATATTGTATATATCTCTTAAAGTTGATACAAGTCATATTTCATAGATAGGGTATAGTTAGAACTTCACTTCTGCACATTGTAATTGTTCACATAGCATAGCACATTACATTATATAATTAATAAATTTGAAAGGTCAATTCCTATAGTTTTGTAACTCCTACATTAATTTCATAAAGATAATGGTAGGATTATAGTGAATATTACTTCAATAATATGTTGGTTCATGCAATTAGAAACGTATAAATACTATAGTTGTATTTATAATTGTTTTTCAAATTATCTATGTTTTCAAATGTATGAATTGTTTCATGATTCAATAAATCTCTCTATCAAGTCAAAACGTTCACGAACCAATATTTATAGTAATAATATTCTTTATGAAATAGAAAAATAATGACAGTATCGTAATAACACTTAGACATCGTAACCTAGTACATGCTCTAGGAATTTCATAAGCAAAAGTAATCCTTCCGAACAATTCACTAATGAACCAAGTATAGACATTAATAATTATGACTTTTGCAACTTGTAATTGGTCAAGTTATCACTTATAGAAGTTGAATAGGGAACCATACCTGAAGCAAGGAAATACTTAGAAACTTTACCAAATATTGACGGCTGATTGTAAAACATAAATACTCTTAAACACTTGATTTGTCGCATTACTCTTACCTGCGAATCTGCGCAAGAGGAATAGGTTTAAATGCTTTAGCTAACATAGCTAAGTAAGCCTTTGGGTACCCCGTAGGACCCCTTTCATCATCATCCAAAAACAACTGTCAGTACCTTGTCAAGAAACTCTATCGCAAGGTATTTCAAGTTACAGTTATTACAAGCAAAACTAGTGTCGTAATCATTTTAAAAGAAGTATGATGTGTCGCTGTCATTAAAATGTTATTAGTTAAGAGACTCAGTGATTAATTTATTTTCAGCATTTATGACTTTAGTATTAATGCTGCTTTATTTAAGCATTTATTATTTACGCATTTGTAATTTCTAACATTTAATGCTATTTAATTTTTTTTAATTTTTTATGAAATTATCAGGATGTCACAAGCAAGGTGGATAGCTCTCAGAGAAGTAGCAAAACATACCAGAACTAGAGCAGTATCAATGGAAGTGTCCAAAATGCAAACGCAGTGCCAAATGCAAGCCAACAGACTCGCTTTACCCAAGCTGAAGGAGTTAATGATTATGGTTGTCATCTTGGAAAAGGTGGATAATTAATGCGAGTGGTGCCTTCTAGTGCATTCCCCATCGTCGAAGTGCCTTCGTCATGGAGCCGATTTAATGTCGTGCCTCGAATATGATCATGTTGCATTAAATCCTCGTTTTCGTCTGAGTGCATGTGCTGGCAGGGGTCTCCATACAAGCGAGCGAACTCATCTAGGTGTTGAGCTCATGAGGGGTGCTGGTCCATGTTTATGTCGGTGTCACCCAGATCTAGGGGGCTTTAAAGACATCTTAGTGTTCTAGATACAATTAATTAATATTTATACGTTAAAAATCTTAAAAGAGAAAATTATTTCTCTAAAATATATAAAAGTATTCTAAATTATTTTTAGAATTTTCTTTTAAAATAAATTTTTTAATGTTCATTTTGATTAGTTTTTCCATAGAAATGGATAATTTGTATTAATATATAAATAAGTTCCATACAAAAAATATTTTTATTTATAGCAAAGCTTAAAAAATAATTATCCCAAAAGTTTCTCATGAACATAGTATCTATTCTATATCTATTGTATATGACCTAAAAAAACTTCTATACCTGGTTAAACTATTCTCCTATCAAAATGTATTAATAGTGTATTAAAGAAAAACGTGCCCAATTTTCTTCGGTCATAGCCATATTGTAACACCCCTGGCCTAGATTAAGTACTGATACTGTAGTTTGAACTATTTGCTATGAAGTTTGAACATAGCAAGATATTATTTTAATACAAATTATCAACTGGCTGCATGAGGAGCAATACGCTGAAGAGGAGATCCAGATATTAACTGACCTATGTACCTTGTTCCCTAAACCCTTGTTCTATAAAACTTATGATAAAACCCATACTCCTAAGCCATAAACTCTAATAGGGGATATTTAATATTTAAATATTATTAAATATCTATTAGTGATATGATTAAGTGGTTAATCTTGCTTAAGAGGATGGGGAGGTAACATGTTCCTTTGGGACAACCACGCGGGAACCCAGAGGGGATGCACAGCCGGTGGGTTGGTGCTGAGTCTGAGGATGCACGGGGTTCCTTCGAGGAACAGTGCGGATAGACCGAGGGGGGGGGTCGTGGTCTAGAGGATGCATGCAGGGGGGACGTCAGTCATGAGGATGCACATAGGGGGGGACATCAGTTGGATGATGCACACAGAGGAACCGGGGCGGTGTCTACTGAATGGAGGAGAAGTGTGAAAATATGGGAAGTAAATTCAAACGTGGGCAACATCGATAATTTTAAGGACCCATACTTATTTAAAAGTGTTTAAAACTTGGCAAATCTTACCAATTCTTAAAATGTCAACAATAAAATATTTGGCCATATTTTTCTAAAATTATTTCAATTTCTAAGGATTTTATATAATTTATACAATAATTTGGCTATTTTTAGAGTGAAAAAGTTTACCCCATCAAAACTGGGCGAAACAGGGCTTCAAAAAATGCAAATTGGCGAATCTTTTTTGGGAAAAAAAATGGAAAAATAGCCCATGGGATAAATTTTGCCCCTAAAATTATCCTTGGCGGACAATGAAGAGTATCACTGTGTGTCTTTGAGTTCTCAGGGAGTGAGGAAAACTTGGGAAGAATCCCTGTGATGAAACCTGGACCTCGTTATGTTGAGTTGACCTGATTTGGCCATGAATTCCTTGGTTGCATAAACCCGTCAATTGGCAATTATGCATGATACCCAGAGAGAATCCTGACGCTTGCAGTGAAGTGTATCACTGTGCATTTTGGGAAGGAACTCAGGTGGGTCAATTGCGGAATTGAAAAGGAATTGGTTGCCAAACTGCTAATTGTTGAACCCTGTATCCCTTTTACTTCTACCTTTGACTCTGTGAGTGAGTTGAGGGGGTTGGTGAGACACCTTGGGTTAATTTATTGATCTCGGCTCGGGGGTGAACTTGGGAGCTGAAATAGTATAGGATGGACAAGTTCTAAGGTTGGGTGGAGTGTGGCTCACAAGCAGTCAGTGCCACATTCTTGTGAATTTCAAATAACTGTATCTGTGTATGAATTATAATGTTCATGTATTATTTGTTGATGTATTTGTAACTTCGGAATATATTCACTTGTATATTGTATGTATTACATTTGTACTTTATTGTATCCCCAACGGAGATGTATTATTCCTCCGATTGGAAGTGTCGTCATTTGTATTTGCAAGTGTTGCAAGTTACATTGTAAGTGTCGTAACTTATATTTTATGGGTTATTAGGCTTCCTTAGGAAGTCGACCCAGTTAGGGTTAACGATAGGTTAAGTTGTTTTATAAATAGAGAGTGTGTCTCTCTCATTTTACTCATTCACTCACTCATCCAACTCGCATAGTTGAGAGAAAGGAGTGCGCACAAGTGGAGGAGGAGTAGTTGCCGAATACATCTATCTTTTGGGGTTTGATCTTTGTGATCTTTGTATTGGTGCTCATTCTATCTCTGAGGAAGTTGCATGGTTTTTCAGCTTCTTGGTTTTCCTCGGTGAAATGCTTTGTGTTCATTGTATCTTGTGATTGTTATGCTGTGCTTGTTATTCTCTTAGTGATCTTAGATAATATTGAATGAAATTATCGAAAAACTAACATGGTATCAGAGCGAGACTAAGAAGAAGACATTGTGCAACTGCAGAAGCTAGGGCTTCTTAATTTTTGGGTTTCTCTCCAAATTTCATCAAAGGCAGGAGGCTAGATTTACTCTCCTAGCAAGGGCACATCTTTCTGTCGAGACATAATTCAATTTTGAGCATTTTTAGTTTTTGGCCTGTCACTGCTGCGAAAAATTAGGGTTTCGAAGAAAGCTGGAATTTTTGGAATCTGAGACCACGGCTAGATGCTACTCAGAAAAATCAAAGTTTAGAGACCAAGATCAAACTTTTTGGTTGGGAAGAACCCTGGGCTTTATCAAACCCTAGTTCGGGATTTTGACAAGAAAACCCGAATTTGACAGAAATTGTAGATCCGAAAGTTTCAGAGTCAATTTTGAGGGGTCAAATCTTGGAGATTTCAAAATTGAAGTATACCAGCTTGATCAAATCAGCAATGCACATATTTCCATCCAATTAGAAGTTTGAATTTGTAGGGTTTCTCTGACAAACCCTAATCTAGATCTAGTTTCAATCAAATCAAGTTGTAAGACCTAAATAGTTTATTTCCATTTGAGTTTCTCATTAAGATGTCTCACCAAACCAAGCTTGAGGATAAGCTTGAAGGAGCTGATAACTTCCGAGCATGGAAGTATAGGATTGGGTTAATCCTACAAGAGAATGAATTGGACACCTACATAAGTGAAGAAGTTCCAGTTCCAGAGGGAGATGAGGCTAAGGAAATACACAAGAAGAACTTGGTCAAGGCCAAGAGAATTATTGCTGATTCGATCAAAGACCATCTCATACCCCATGTGTCTTCCCTAAAGACACCTAAGGAGATGTTTGACTCCTTGACCAAGTTGTTTGAAAGAAAGAATATAAATCGGAAGATGACACCATGGAACCAATTGAAAGGGGTAAAGAATGGAGAGACCATCCAATCCTACTTTACTAAGGTCTCTCAAATAAAAAAACAACTTGAAGATGTGGATGAAGTAGTGGAGAATGGAGAAATTGTGATGACCACATTGAATGGCCTACCTAGTTCATGGGACTCCTTCATTCAAGGTATCTGTGCAAGAAAGAAATTGATCTCTTTCAGTAGACTGTGGGAGGAATGTTCACAAGAAGAAGCTAGACTTGTGGCCTGAGTAGAAAAGATGGAAAATGAAGATCAAGCTCTCATAGCACACACCAAGAGAATTAAGTTCAATAGGGAGCAACCTCATCATAAGAAATATTCTCGCCACCATCAAAGAGAGAAGAAAGATCTGAGATGATTCACATGTAATGAGAAGGGACACTTTGCCTTAGAATGTCTTAAGAGAAGAAAAGACTTCAACAACAACAATACGAAGAACAACAAGAAGAGATATCATGTTCATGTTGTTGAGGATGATGAACCTCCCAGGAAGAAGTCCGAGGTAGAAAGTGAAGACTCTTCAAGTGATGAAGAATATGTTCTAATATCTTCTCTCACAGGTACTTTTACACATGGGTGCAATGATTGGCTTATTTATAATGGGTCTTCCAAACATATGATGGGATTTAAAGAATCTCTTATGGACCTATCTGAACATGAGTCACCTCACAAGGTGAAACTTGGGGTTGTTTATCAATACCCTATAAAAGGAAGTGGTGAAGCCTCCTACAAGTTAGACTCCAGGAAGTCTTTAAAAATGAAAGATGTTCTATATGTACCTGGACTCAAGAAGAATCTTCTCTCCATGTCATCTTTGGATGCAAAGGGGATGAGAGTTGCATTTGTGGATGGCCAAGTACTTATGTGGCCAAAAGGTAAGACCATAGATGATGCAATAGTGATTGAAGAGCAAGAGGGAGGTTTTTACAAATTGAAGGGACAACCTGAACATGCCATGGTACATGAATCCATGGAGGCAAGTGAACTTTGGCATAGAAGGCTTGCACATGTGCACTATAGAGCACTACCAATTGCAAGCAAAGCAGTAGAAGGTCTTCCTGAAATCCAGTCAAAGCATGAAGGTGTTTGCAAAGGATGTGCAAAAGGAAAGAACACAAAGAAGTAATTTCCAAGCAGTGAAAGCATGGCAAAAGGAATCTTGGAGATTATCCACTCTGATGTTTACGGTCCAATGTCATCCAGTTCTTTGAGTGGGTATGTATATTATGTTTCTTTCATTGATGATTTCTCTAGGGAGACTTGGGTTTATTTATTGAAGAATAAAGATGAAGTGTTTGATAAGTTCAAGGAATTCAAAGCCTTTATAGAAAACCAAACTGATAAGAAGATCAAGACCTTTAGATCTGACAATGGTGGTGAATTCACTTTAGGGGAATTCAAGAAGTTATGCAGTGATTCAGGGATTAAGAGGGAGTTTACCACTTCTTACAATCCACAACAGAATGGGGTTGCAGAAAGGAAGAATAGAACAATCATGGAAGCAGCATGAGCAGTGCTACATGACCAAGATCTACCCATGCACCTATGGGAAGAAGCAGAAAGGATAGTTGTATATGTGCAAAAAAGAACACCTCACAAGATACTTGACAACAAGACACTAGAAGAAGTTTTCTCTGGTAAGAAACCAGAAGATAGCCATCTTACGATATTTGGCTGTCCAGTATACACACACATTCCAAAAGAAAAGAGGACAAAGCTAGATCCTTCAGGAAAGAAGGGTATATTTGTGGGTTACATTGAAAGCTCGAAGGCATACATAATCTACTTTCCAGGGTTCAAGAAGATTGACATCAACAGGGATGTGACTTTTCATGAAGACTCAGCATACATCAAATCAAGGAAGACACCTGTTGAAGACAATGAAGAACCAAGGGTACCCAGATTACAAGACACCACCATGAATGAAGTAATTCCAGAAAAGGATCGTGAAATAGAAGATCCACAAGAACTTGTAGATCCACCTCGTGAGAAGAACTCTCACAAGAGGAAACCAGCATGGGCTAGAGATCTCATCCAAGATGCAAAGAGGTATGGTATTCCAGAAGATGAACACAGAGAAAGAAAAATGGCAAGGTCACACACCAGCTATGTTGCCTTACTCTTTGACATAATGAACAAATAACCTTCCAGTTATGAAGAAGCAACATAAAAGAAATAATGGAAGGATGCCCTAGTCGATGAATACCAATCAATCATGAAGAATGATGTTTGGGATGTGGTACCAAAGCCAGAAGGGAAGTCTGTTGTGACTTCCAAGTGGATCGACAAGATCAAGCATGTTGCAGATGGTAGCATAAAGAAATACAAGGCAAGGTTTATGGCTCGTGGATTCTCCCAAAAATAAGGGATAGATTGTGAAGAGTCTTTTGCACTTGTAGCCAAATACACTTCCATCAGAATAGTACTTGCTCTGGCTATAGTAATGAAGTGGAAGATACACCAGATGGATGTCAAGACAACTTTCTTGAATGGTGTAGTCAAAGAGGAAGTGTATGTGGAGCAGCCACTCGGTTTTGAGACACATGACAAGGAGTCATATGTGTGCAAATTGAAGAAAGCCTTGTATGGATTGAAGCAAGCACCTAGGACATGGTTGTTGGCTTGGTTTTGCAACCAAGCTTAGTGCAATGGGCACCTGCTAACTAGTAGCAGCAGTTTCAATAGAAATAAATAACAAACTAATCTAAACTACACTAACCATGGATCTATGAAGCAGATAATGGAAATATTATGGAAAGTAAAAACTATTGAAAATATGTAAAAAATATTTTTGTATTAAAAATAAGGGCAAGCAAGTGCTTGCAATAGTAATACCTCCAAGTGATGAAGGTTGTTGAGTAGCTCCAAGGGTGAGCAGCTCCAAGCTCCAAAGGTCTCTTCTTCTCCAATGCTTCCTGGTTTGTGCAAGGCTCAAAAAGGTGGGCAATGCTCAAAGGGGATTTTGGCAGCATGATGATAGGATGATGGATGGATGGAAAGTGAGGAGCCCCTACCACCTTTTTATAGTTTTTGGTGGTGGGGAATACGATTATGGTTTTGAGGAAACCAATGGTATTGACCAACATGGTTTAGGTACCTTTTCCCTCCTTTTTCCTTTTTTGAATATTTTGAATATTTTTATTCCCTTTTTGATATTTTTGGGAATTTTGGACCCTTTTTTAGGGTTTTTTATGCTTTTTGAGGAAAAATATTCATTTTGAGTGGAAAAAGGGGTGTATTAAGGTCTTTTGGTGACCTTTTGGTGGCTTTAGAGGCTCAAATGGTGGAAAAGTGGACAAATGGGTCATGTGAATAAGGAAATGAGCTAGTGAGCACTTTTTAGAAGCAAGCACCTAGGACATGGTATGGTAGGATAGACAGCTTCTTGTCCATTTTGGGATTTACCAAGAGTAAAGCGGATTCCAACCTTTACTACAAGGTTGAGGAAGGCAATACAGTGATACTCCTACTGTATGTAGATGACCTGTTTGTGACAGGTGAGGATAGGTTGATTGCCGACACGAAGAGGAAGCTTGATTCCGAGTTCGAGATGAAGGACTTGGGTATGATGCATTACTTTCTAGGTATGGAGGTGTGGCAGAGTGCAGATGGAATCTTCCTTGGATAAGGGAAGTATGTAGTAGAGATCCTGAAGCGGTTCAGGATGATGGATTGCAAGGCCATGACCACACCTATGGCATCAAACCTGAATCTATTGAGTGATGCTTCATCAGAGTCAGTTGATGCCACGATGTATTGTCAGATGATTGGGTCCTTGATGTACCTGATGAACACAAGACCAAATATTTGCTTTGCTGTGAACACCTTGAGCCAGTTCCTGACAGATCCTAGACATGTTCACTTGATTGCTGTAAAGCATATTCTGAGGTACCTGAAGGGTAAGGTTGATTATGGGCTCAAGTATGATGTGAATCAAAAGTTTAACCTGGAGGATTATGTTGATTTAGATTGGATAGGAAGTGCTACAGATAGGAAGAGCACTTTGGGGTGTTGCTTCAGTATGGGGTCAGGTGTGATCTCTTGGTTTAGAAGGAAGCAATCCTTCGTAGCACCGAGTACAGCCGAAACAGAGTATGTCGCAGCTTGTTCGACAAGTTGTGAGGATGTATGGCTAAGGAAGCTATTGTATGATTTTTTTGATCTCCAGTTGGATGATACTTATATCTTCTGTGACAACCAGAGATGTGTTAAGTTGTCTGAGAACCCAGTGTTCCATGACAGGTTGAAGCACATCAAGATCAAGTATCACTATATCAGGGATATGGTGCAAAGAGGAGCAATGAATCTCTTGTATGTTGCGACGGACGAGTAGATTACATATGTGTTGACCAAACCACTAGCCAGAGTGAAGTTCGAGTACTTCAGAGAGAGGCTTGGTGTTCTTCAGATAGAAGATACTTTGAGGAGGAAGTGATGGGACACATTTGTAGGATCCATTCCAAGCATGGTGGTAGGAGGATCCTTCCCATGGCTGTGGATGTAAGTGCTGTGTGATGAGCATCAGGACGATGATCCAAATTATGATGGTTAGGATGATCATGCGATGATGATATGCGTCAGGATGATGTTATATATGATGATGATCAGGATGATAATGTGATGATGATGTGTATCAGGATGATACACTGTATGATGATCATTAGCATCAGGATGATGCTCTGTGCGAGGATGATCAGGTTTATCATGAGTATGAGGATGATACTTCGAGGCCATGGATATGTGGTAGGTTGTGCAGTAGCATATAATAGCTCCCTGGGAGATCCGATAGGTTGAGCAGTAAGCTCGTAATCAGTCCTGGGATGCTCTTTCGAGGTTTTGTAAGGTAAGCATGTAATCAATCCTGGGAGATCTTTTCGATCATGATAAGGGACATAAAGGATCTTGGGATGCTCTTGTCAGTTTTTGTAGAGGCACATAATCAGTCCTGATATTCCACCTCTGTCAGGCCGCTCGCAGAGATGATGAATACCTACAGGAGGCTAGGCCTACATCCAGCATGAAAAAGGGTTGTCTTTGTAGAACTTCCTATGACGAGAAGAATTGAGAGATAGCACCAGTGATCGAGATGATGAGTACAACAGCAGTGAAGATGATGCTCCATGATCCAGTGATGATGATCCAGCTCCAGAATTGAATACTTGTGCCTATATGTATTGATGACCTATGCAATAGAATACCTTCCTAGTTAAGAGGGAGTGTTGATGTATTTGTAACTTCGGAAGATATTCACTTGTATATTGTATGTATTACATTTGTACTTTATTGTATCCCCAACGGAGATGTATTATTCCTCCGATTGGAAGTGTCGTCATTTGTATTTGCAAGTGTCGCAAGTTACATTGTAAGTGTCTTAACTTATATTTGATGGGTTATTAGAACACCTTGGTGGGGTCGGCCCTGTATGAGTCATGTGGATGGGTTATTAGGATTCCTTAGGAAGTCGGCCCAGTTAGGGTTAAAGGCAGGTTAAGTTGTTGTATAAATAGAGAGTGTGTCTCTCTCATTTTACTCATTCACTCACTCATCCAACTCGCATAGTTGAGAGAGAGGAGTGCGCACAAGTGGAGGAGGAGTAGAAGCTGAAGACATCTATCTTTTGGGGTTTGATCTTTGTGATCTTTGTATTGGTGCTCATTCTATCTCTGAGGACATTGCGGGGTTTTTCACCTTCTTGGTTTTCCCCGGTGAAATGCTTTGTGTCCATTGTCTCTTGTGATTGTTATGCTGTGCTTGTTATTCTCTTAGTGATCCTATATAATATTGAATTAAATTATCAAAAAATTCACATGCTTGTTAGGTTCAATATATGGAAGGAATGTGTAAATAAATGAAATCCATGAATAAGCTATGTTTAAGCCTATATAGAATGATGTGATATGAATGAGGTATTTTCCATTGCATAAGCTACCTGCAACATCAATTTTATATGTGAATGATGAATGGCTAAACTTCATTTGTGTAATACATGTTTTCTTATGCGGTCACAACCTCAATGATGGATGGATTGCTCCGATATGTTCTTAGAATGATAGGCATAAACCTATTATAAAGTTCGAATTCCTGATTGAGAGTCTTTTACATGAATTATGCTTATGAACAAATAATGAAAATAATGAAGTTGTTAATTGGATGCTTAATGGAAATTTTTAATTGCATTGGTTTACACTGTAATTATGTTTATGTGTAACAAGGGTACGTTAAAAATTGGTATCAGAGCACCGGTTGCAGCTCTCAGGCCTCTAGAATTGAAATTGTTTTTCCTAAAGAGATAAATACATGTGTTTGAATATATGTTGTAGTTAATTTGAGACTAATAATCATTGAAAATTTCAGATTGCTAGCATTATACAGGAATATTCAGTCATTTGAATTGCAGACTATCAATAAAGACAGGAAATCATAACTAAAGAAATGGCAGAGGATCCCAGATTCTCTAATTTTGATGAAGAAATCGGCGGCGAAGTACATTGAAATGCATCCATTGGTCACTTAAGTGGGACAGGGACCGTGGATGTTGTGCAAATCCTGAAGGAATTGCAGGTTGGAAACCAAATATATTTGCAAAGCTTGAAACAACAAAACAAAATTAATCAACATTAATGCAGAATTGGGTTCATCTACAAAATCAAATACATCAAGTGACTTCCAATGTGGGAAGACGGAAAAATTCCTTAAACCCTATCTTTCCTTGTATTTACATTTTCTGAATCTAGGTGCAGAAATTAGGGCATATGAATGTTGAAAGTGCAAGAGATCATGTAGATGAAATGAATATGTACTAAAGGGCACATTAATAGACACTACATAGTGCATGCGAATGTGTAGAACATGTGTGTGAGATTGCATGTTGGTAAAATAGTGAGTTCTACATATGCAATAATCCACTAATGATAATTGTTGTGATTGATAATCACCATTGTTGTTGGTATTGGATATAGGACCAAAGTCAATTGAAGCTTGGTTGAAGATGCTACAGCTGATCCATGAAAAGAAATCTTACAAAGAAATGTTGGAGCAACAAATCTGTGATCAATAGGTTGGTGGAAGGACTGGGTAGTCCTTAGTAAGAAACCAACTGATTAGGTAAACACAGTAGGATGATGACATCCTTGCAGGTAAGGTTCATTATGTTAATATTATTAAGTGTTGAGAAAGGATGGGTAAGAATCCTGTATTCATGTTTTAGTCATCATAAAATGGTATGCATCTAATAGTGAATGCATTTGTGTGAATGAAATTCCACAGGGCATGTTATTATGTGATTGTTTAAGAATTTTGAATGCATTCATATGAAAGTAGATTATGCCATGTGTATAATGGTTATGGGTTGATAATCAAGCAAGTAAGGACTTATGGTCATGTTGTGGTAATGCTTTAGTGCTACACAAACCACCTATTAATTCCCAATTGATGTTAAATTAGGATGAAACCTCTTGCCAACAACCATGGAGTGAGAAAACTCAGGATGTGTTTTTGAATGGGGAAAGAGAGCATCAAATAGACAACCAAAATATTGGGGAGATGACTGGACATGGTGTTGGAGCATTGGTTAGAATGTCCAACTTACCATTGTGGGAAACCTGTGTAGGCACATGGATTTTCTTGATCAATGTGGTAGTGCATTGGGTGCATTTAGTAAATGTACATTAAAAATATCTTGTAAATCTTGTGATTAAGCATTGAGTAAATGCATATTAAAGTTTGTGTAAGTGTTGTGAATGTGCATACATGTGTTTGGTTGCACATGTTGTGATGCATTGTGTGAATGCATAATTGGGATGTGTATGTGTCATTGCAAATTAAATAATGAATGAAATGTTGAATTAATGGTAATTATGAGATCATTTCATGAACTGATGTGAATGCAGGAAGGATTAGATGGAGGTAGTCATGACGAGAGGGCTGCCAGAATATTCTGTGGAAGGACAGAGCTGTATAAAGGTTATGACTAGGAAGTAATGGGTATCGAAAGTTTATTACAATACATAAACAATGTGACGGTGTATTTTAAATTTTATTATGATAAATATGCATATAAAATACACCTATACATTTTGTTGTAAGAAGATGTTAGCAGCAGAAAGTACCTGAATGATTGGGTGATTATAATTCTGAAAATCACTCTAATGACTATTGCAATAAAAATTTTATGTGCATGAAAGACTCCCAAAGTGTTTGACTGGTTTGAGTTCAGATTTCAGGTAGATTTCTTTGGACATGGAAAGGTGGGTAAGTCCATGATAAAGGCTGAAAATCTACCATGTGCAAGAGTCAAACCTCATGAGAATGATCTCATGGTTGTAAACTTAGTTATGCACATAACAAATTGTCCATTTCAGACTTGTAAATTTCAGATTTGAAAACTACTGATGATTGCTAATCATTGTTGGATTGTATAGAACTGTGTCAAGAGGACATGAGTAAGTGGGTATCCATGCTATGGTAACAAGCATAAAACCCAATGGGTATAGTGGTGCTGCTTGCAAAATCCCAACAGTATGAGGATTCCTCATCTGCACTACATGGTGGAAATCCATGTGAGTGAGATGGTAAAATTTATGCAAATAGGGCATACGTGTAACGTTAAAGAGATTGGGGCAGAAAATCGAGGGACTGCAACTCAGAGAAGGGAACCCCACTCCTCACAAAGGAAGAGAAAGTACATCTGCAAAAAGAGATAAGTGTTCGGTAACCCTAGCTGAGATATAAACATGTCTATTTACTAGAGTTAATATGCAGAGCATGTTTTATTTTATTTACATTATTTTAGACTGCTTGAAGTAAGAGTAGGACCTGCATAGTTCACATCAGTGAGGAGTGCACACCTTTCTGGTGTTGATTTATGTTAGGGTTATCAACATTGACTATACCAAAGGGAATGGATGCATTCCTGGTATTTCAATATTTGGTAGTGAACGTTATGAAATATTTTTACCACTATAGAACATCAATACTAATGAACTAGCTTGTTCATCTTGTGTGTCATCTCGAACAAATACAATTTGATGCAACACACTCATGTAGCACATGGACTACTCATCATGTGTTGAGAATAATATCTGGAGCACATGGATGACATATATGTGTTGAGCAAAAGCTCTGGAGCACATGGACTACTCATCATGTGTTGAGCATAAGCTCTGGAGCACATGGATGACATATATGTGTTGAGCAGAAGCTCTGGAGCACATGGACTACTCATCATGTGTTGAGCATAAGCTCTGGAGCACATGGATGACATATATGTCTTGAGAAGAATCTCTGGAACACATGGACTACTAATTATGTGTTGATCATAAGCTCTGAATAACACTAGAGTGACTCTACTTAAAAAGGTTGAACATAATCTCGGGAAGCAACAAAACTTATTATATTACCGATGTTGAGCTAGGGGATCTGGAGCATCATTAATCAGGTTAATATTAATTCAGGTTTGCTATTAATTATTAGGTTCCCTGGATGAGAGGCCCGGGACAGACATCAGACACTAAGTGTCATAGCCAAGAAAGCGCAAGTCAAGTACTCACATTGAAGTGAAAGATGCTAAGGAGCATGGAACCACAGTGATGGTGTGACTCCGGATTAGAAAAAGACTAAGAGGGGGAAACTCTTACTCTCCTCTTTGCTTTTTAATTAATGCATTACAGAAAACATAAAATTGATTGAATGCATGTTTTGGCTGAGAAATGATTGTGGTTGATTGCTTGAAATACTCGTGAAGGTTGAATTAGTTAATTCCTTGTGAAAGGATGAACATGCATGAGTTCATGTGCATGTTGGGAAAGCATGAAAAGTGTGAAATTCTCATGGATATAGCATGGACTTTTCCTTGTCACATGGGAAATTAATTGACTGATTTTAATGTTATGTTATGCTTGACCTAACAAAGAATTGCAATGATGAATTTCATAGGTGAGAAACTGAAATCAATTGGTTGCAGTGCGCTGTTATAAAATAGGTGGTGCTAGAAAGAAAAGTGTGGGAAGCTGTGTACATTGACCATGGAAACCAACCAAAATTTATTGGATTTGGATGAAAATATTCTTCAAACAATTAACAAAACCCAAGAGAATCTTGGAGAGATACTCAAGCTACAGAAGCAGCAAAATGAGATGAACCACAAGGTTTTGTAGGGCTCTATTAGTCTGAAAAAGGAGGTAAAAAGCCTTCTGAAAACAATCAACAGTGGAAAGGTCGGTGATCAATGAAGAGGCATTCATCCAATCAGGCCACTAAGAAATGTTTCAGATGGGAAGACTCAAAGGAAATGGAGCAGGAAAAAAAAAATCCACTGAAATGTTTGGGATGTGGTGGGGACCACTTCTTAAACAAATTTCATGAAAGAAGAAATCAAGTAACCAATGTGTATAATATGCAAGAAGCGTCTACTGTTTGCGATGTTGCTATAAGTGTTCCTCACATCTATGTAGCATTGGATAATCACCAAGCTGATCATCAATCTTCTATGATCGAGATTGAAGATGGAACCCGAGGGGAAATACAGTTTTAACCAATCTACATATTGGATTGTAGAATCAAGATACTCAGGAACAAAATCATCGGACATGTAAAGGTCCAATGGACCCATTACAGTCTTGAGGAATATACTTGGGAACTTAAAGATATAATGTGGGAAGAATATCCACATCTATTTTAAAATGTGTATGTAAATAAGGTTAAAAATTCCTGCAGTTAATTTTGTATATGTTTTGATACAATGTTAATCATCAAGGAGGATGAAGACTCTAAGGGGAGGGGAAATGTAACACCCCTGGCCCATATTAAGTACTGATACTGTAGCTTGAACTATATTCTATGAAGTTTGTACATAGAAATATATTATTTTAATACAAATTACCAGTTGGTTGCATGAGGAGCAATACACTGAAGAGGAGATCCAGATATTAACCGAGGGTTGTGAGGGAGTAAGGTGACCTATTTACTTGGTTCCCTAAACCCTTGTTCTATAAACCTTATGATAAAACCCAAAACCCATACTCCTAAGCCATAAACTCTAATAGGGGATATTTAATAATTCAATATCATTAAATATATATTAGTGATATGATTAAGTGGTTCATCTTGCTTAAGGATGGGGAGGTAACGTGTGCCTTTGGGACACCCACATGGGAACCCAGAGGGGACGCACGACCGGGGGGTTGGTGGCGATTATGAGGATGCATGGGGTTACTTCGGGGAACAGTTTGGACAGAACGGGGGGTTGTGGTTTGGAGGATGCACGCAGGGGGGACGTCAGTTGTGAGGATGCACACAGGGGGGGGACGTCAGTCAGATGATGCACGCAAAGGGAAGGAGGTGGTGTCTGTTGAATGGAGGAGAAGTGAGAAAATCCGAGAAGGAAATTCATACATGGACAGTGAAGAGTATCACTATGCATATTTGAGTTCTCAGGGAGTGAAGAAAACTTGGGAAGAATCCCTGTGATGAAACCCAAACCTCGTTATATTGAGTTAACCTTATCTGGCCATGAATTCCTTGGTTGCATACACTAGTCAATTGGAAATTATGCATGATATCCAGAGGGAATTCTGACGCTTGAAGTGAAGTGTATCGCTGTGCATTTTGGGAAGGAACTCAGGTGTGTCAATTGTGAAATTGACAAGGAATTGGTTACCAAACTACTAATTGTTGAACCCTATATCCCTTTTACTTCTACCTTTGACTCTGTGAGTGAGTTGAGGGGGTTGGTGAGACACCTTAGGTTAATGTATGGATCTCGGCTCGGGGGTGAACGTGGGAGCTAAAATAGTATAGGATGGACAAGTTCTAAGGTTGGGTGGAGCGTGGCTCACATGCAGTCAGTTGCCACATTCTTTTGAATTTCAGATAAGTGTATCTGTGTATGAATTATAAGGTTCATGTATGTTTTATAGGTTCAATCTATGGAAGGAATGTGTAAGTAAATGAAAGCCATGAATAAGCTATGTTTAAGCCTTTATAGAATGATGTGCTATGAATGAGGTATTTTCCATTGCATAAGCTATCTGCAGCATGAAGTTTATATGTGAATGATGAATGGATAAACTTCATTTGTGTAAGACATGTTTGCTTATGCTGTCACAACCTCATTGATGGTTGGGTGGATCCTGTATGTTCTTAGAATGATAAGCATAAACCTGGTTATGAAGTTCGAATGCCTGATTGAGGGTCTTTTGCATGAAGTACGCTTATGGGAAAATAATGAGAATAATGAAGCTGTTAATTGGATGCTTAATGGAAATTTTTAATTGCATGGGTTTACACTGTAATTATGTGTATGTGTAACGAGGGTACGTTACGCATATCTTCATCTCTCGGGATTCCAACTACTTGTTCCATTTGTACTATGTCTATACAGCCTCCTAGGGTCTATTGCATTGTGACATATTCAAGTTACTCCTCTTTACATGAACCAATGGAATCTGCAATATGACCTACTAGACACTGTGAAATTTGAGAAATACCAAGTATTATGTTGTAGTGCACATTTAGTTCTATCGATATTTTACCAATCCACTTGTTCAATGCATCCAAAGCACTTTCAAATTCAACTTGTTTGGATAGTTGAGCATTCAAATATGCATTTGGGTGCGAGAAAACCCTATGCAAACCATCAATTTTCCTAGCCAAAGCTCTTAAATATTTACAAATGTCCATCAAGCCACAATTTTTACATCAACCTAAATGTGTATGATCAACCATAAAAATTATTCTAGACTATAAGCACAAGGAAAATACTTGTACCTATGCATAACAAAATCAGATAAAACAACACAACACCACATAATGGGTATTCACAAAAATACCTAATATACCAAGGTCTAGATACAAATAATTTTCCTTCTCAATGACCAATGCAAACTTCTAAGGAGGTGAACCACACTACATTATAATGACCCTAAATTCTACCATAGCATCAAACCTAGAAACCCTACCCCGAATTGAAATCCCATCGGCATAAAGAAGGACTATCATGATGTTGTAAATACTCGTACTATGAGGGATGGAAGATAAGCGTGCAAAGAGTACACATATAGGGGGGTTGTTACATCATTTCCAAACATGGAAGAATTCTATAATTTCAAACTTATCCATTAGTCTTTTATTTTTTTCGACCATTCTAGGTAAGATTGATAATCTTGTGTCTTTGACCCCTCTTAGTTGCTCAATGACAATATCGAAATTTCCTACAACAATAACATTCTTTAGATTGTGATATCAAAGTAGTACAAGATATATGGTATACACATCAACTTGATTTTTCATCATCACTATGAGTCCCCATGCCAATGCTACTTCTTGTTTTTTTGGGGGGATTAGAATACCCTCTCCAGGCCCACACATGCCACCCATTCATCTCAGTTACTTGTTACAAAGAAATATCAAAAGTATTAGCGAGACAATAAATTTATAGTAAGATACTTTATTACAAATTAATATCAAATTTACCTTTGAAATGATCGATTTATAGGAAATTATTCAACTAAAGTTGAAGAATGTCATCAAAGAGAATCAATCAAACTATTTCTTATATAGATTTATTTTAACTATGCATCTATCAAGCATATAAACAAATAAAATCTCTTGAAGTGTAAATTTTTAATCATTTAACATAAATTTAGACACCAATGAAGAAAACAATAACAATATTTCTACGTAAATGGCATATCTATAGTATTTTTATTTGTGTGTAAATCTAATCTCTCTTTTTATTTTTCTCTATGTGGTAGCATTTTTTCTTCCAAGAAAACAAAACTTTATATTTTATATTACAAGCTTGAGGTCAAAATATACATCAACTTAGCCTCTTGGCTCATATGTATAGTTAAAAAAAGTTTGAATCCTAAACCAAATGATATATTACCATCTTCCAAGAAAAAAAATATAGACCCCATATGTCCTCCTTTCTTATCTTTAGTCTATCAATATACAAAATATAAAATTGCAATTAGAACCTCCAAAAAAAAATTATTCATAAAAAAATAGAAGAAGTCCCTCTTCTGTCTTGGATCAAAATATTGAAATGGAATATTTAGAGGATAGTACATACTCCTTGAATTCTTACACTATCAAATAACCTTCCTACAAAGTGAGGGCATCCTTAGAGAGAATGTATCTACTTTTGAATTGTAGACCCTATATATATGAGTAAAGGATATCAAATAAAAATGATTATTTACCTCTAGAACCCTATTCATAATAGTTACTAGAGCCAAATTAGATATATGGCACTTGCCATTTTCCCATTCCATAAACATTTTTTTAATCTCCCATAATCTGAATGTTTTTAATTCCTTTGTCTTTACAAAATTTCAACATAAACCACAATGCATAAAATTATGCTCTCTTGATTCTTCCAAACTTGCAACATTTTTCAAAATAAAGTGATGATGTTTGTTATTATGAATAATGAACCCATCTCGATAGACACCTAGACTACTTTGGCCGCGGGGGACTCACTAGGTAGGAAATATTATAGCACATGAGTTCATATTGGAGTATTTAATACTCTAAAAAATGGAAGCAATATACTACCTAGTATATAAGGGTAAAAGGGTATTTTTAATATATTAAACACACACACACACACATTAGGGGGGTTTATAATTATGTATCTTGGGGATTGAATAGGCTATTGAGGGTTTGAATTGGTACTCTATGCCTTAAGTTGATGTGAATCTAACTGCTTGCGAATTCATATTAGTGTTTGAATAAGCATGCCTTACGTATGGATGTGGTGTGAATTCCATTGGTGTGACTATGTATGAAGTCAAAATGTGTTTAGGGGGGTTGTTCCCCATCTTGAAACATTTTCTCTCACTCATATTTCACACTGCAAGGTTTCTGGGGTTATAAGAATTGTGCCATGTCACCATACCATAGAAAATTTTAGGGGCGAAATTTAGCCCATAGGCTAGTTTTTGATGGTTTTTTTTCTAAAAAAAGATTCAGCAAATTCCATTTTTTTCTAAATTGATTTGCCCAAATTCCATGGGATAAATTTTTTTTACTCTAAAAATCACAAAAAAATTCCAAAAACTATATAAAGTCCTTAGAATTTTGAATATTAAAAAAAAAATGCCAAACATTTTATGGTTGCAAATTTAAGAATTAATAAGATTCACCAAGGTTTCTACTCTTTAAGAAAATTATTGATCCTTAAAATTTTCCCTACACCATAATGAGGGTAAAACTAAAAGGGGCGTTAAAAATGTAATGAAAAAATGGATTCCTATAATATCTAGTGAAAATATGGGTTTTTAGATCCATGAGATGTAGAACAGTCAGTGGCGGGTGATGAGTTCAGACAAGTCCCTAAGTTGAATGGTCGCTAGTTCGAAACCCCGCAGATACCGAAAATCCATCCATGTTAAGGGTTGGTGTGGTCAAGGATGGGTGCGGTCCTCGGGCTATTTTGACGGCTTAGATTCCCCTGGGTCGTGGTTTCTTAGCCAAAGGAAAACCCTGCAAGTAAGGGGTACCACTAGCCAACAAAAGCAAATATGTGTTTTTAAACTAGAAAGGTGTATTGGGAGGGGAGTTCCAACAAAAGGATTTTTGGATGCATTTCTTAATTTATAGCGAAATTAGAGGTATTCTTTAAAATCCTATGATCATACGTATTATGCCATATGTTCATAGAGTGAACCTCCTAAGACCTTGGTAAGCACCATCAAAGAACTGCTAATGAAATTAGAAGTCTATTGATGGTTCTTTAAATATCTTTGCTATTTTCTTTGGCTCCTTCAAACATTCTTGATAAAAAAATATGATGCTATGTGTTACTTGACCAATTGTCTAATCTTTCCCTTCAAAATTAATCTTGTTTCTAGCTAACCATAGTCCTTACATCACATAACAAGGAATCGCTCTACGGATTTTGACTATAATGTCTTTATTCTATTTTTAAAAACAATACATAAGAGTATCTTTTTCCCAAACTAATGAACCATTGAACAAATGAAGCATCTATTTCCAAATAGAGCTTGGTTAGGGGCAAGTGACATAAACATGGCCAATAGTCTCATTATCACCCTTACATAATACACACCTACTTGGCCCATTCCAATTTATTTTATGCCCATGGAAACATGTTAGAATCTTATTATATAGAGTTAACTAGAGAAATATTCATGTTTTCAATAGACTTTCAAGCTTCCAAATCAAACCCCACCACCGTACCTTTTTCCCCCATGTTGAATTCTTCTATCTTGGCCTTGTAACCTAGTTTTGCAGTGAGGATTCCCAAAGCTTTGTTTTCATATTTTAACTTATCTTCAAACTCATTTAAGGATATATAATTATTTTTCATAAGATAAATATAAAGGAACCATTCAACTTTCAACTGTCCCTATAGTTGTAATTCATCTACAATGGTATGGCCCTATACCCATCAACCATGAATTCCTTGAGTGGCTACATCTAATATTTTAGTCAACCCTTATGTATGCAACCTCTCAATCAAATCCAATGAAATCCTATCTATATTGGGCTGCATCCAAGCCACATATCTTCTCTGAGTTTTAATTTGTCTCCTCTACCAATATTCTAGGCTACCCACTTGTCAATGATTGGAAAAGAATTGACTAACCATTTCCATATTATAGAAGCTCCCTTAAAGGGTATTATTTCTTTCATGATCCAATCTTTAATGGAATCCTCTCTTAGATATTAATGTCTTGATAACTTTATCCCATAAACCCTAATTAAATAAATTCTCCATAAATCTATGTTATCAGTGCCTAACTAGAGATATACATGTTGCTTTCTCCCAAACCTTGATTTTCTTTTGTCCTGGATAATTTTTTCAATTTTTCAAGAGGAATGCCCAATGTTTCCTTCTTCTCAACCCAAAGAAATCTAAGGCACTTTTTCCTTGTCTTTTCAAGAATACATTTAGGGATGTAGAAAATAGAAAACCAATATACATGAATACTTTATAGTACTACTTTAACCAACACCCACTATAAGGAAAACACTTTCCCGTAGAGGTTTTAGAGGAGGCTTTTAGTGTGACAAGATTGGAAAAAAATACCAAAAAAAAATCACTAAAACCTATGCCATTAGTAATGAGGGTTTGGAAAAGGCCATAATGGATGTTTTTTATAACTAAAAAAATTGAATAGTTGAAAATTATAGTGGAGGATTTTTTTATCTATGCACATATATCACACAAATAAACTAGTGTTTCATAAGCATAAGAGCACTAGTTCATACAATTTAGTGATACACCAATGCATTCCATTTATATAATACCCTAGTGATTGTAATATGTTTTATATCATTGATGCTTATTATCCTTGTTAAACACATTGGTGCTAACCATTCACAACTAGGCATTGGTGCTTATATTACTATCCACACCACAATGTACTATAAATGTAAAAGTAGCAATAACAACGATTGGATTTTTGGTTTTTTGTGGGAAGGAAGAACAATTTCATAGAGAAACAAAATTATATACAAGCATAGGTTGGTAGGGTAGTTCCTGGGAAAGTGTTTCTTGTCCTTGGTAGATTGGTGTCTTTTATTTGTATGCCAAAGCTTGCGGTTGGTCAGGATGGAAGGGTGGAGCAGGGGATATTGAGTTGGTGCTCAAGAGGAGTTGTGTCCTTATCCCAGTGACAGGTTGGATCTTGCTTGTGAAGGTTGGAACATTCATCAAACCAGTTATTTAGAGTTGGCTACAATAGGTTGGAACTTGTCTGCAAGTTGGATCTTGATTGTGAAGGTTGGATTCTTCACCAACCAATCAGTTGGAGTTGGATGCAATAGGTTGAAGTCTGTTTTTCAAGTTGGAGCTTGCAATGAAGGTTGGAGCCTTCACCAAATCAGTAAGTGGGTGCTTACTGTAAACAAGTTGAAATCTGTAGTTTGTGTAAGTTGGAGCTTGTATCAAAGATGGGTGTCCCTCTCACGTTGGCGCATGATATTGTAATGAATGAATTATAAAATAACATCTTTTGTGGTTTTTCTCCCATTTGGGTTTCCATGTAAACTTTTTTGTGTACTATGCATGGCTTTATGTGATTGTTAAAATGTTATGTATTAATGATGTGTGCTTAAAGTGTTAATGATTGTAAAAGATATACAGTACCGATTCACCCCTGTCCACTCTCAATACTACTAAATGTTCCAAACAATTGGTATAAGAGCAAGTTCCTTGTTAGGAACCTGTGTCAACCCTTCTCTTTATTTTGTTAGGATATTGTTGTTGGACGCATATGCTTTGTAAGTTGTCCCGTAGTATTTGTTGATCCATAGTTTGTATTATCCCATGGTATTGACCCATAATATTGTGTATAGATTTAGTATATAAGTGCGTGTTGAGGCCAATGAAGGCACCGTGAAGTTATTTGTATTGAGATTGATCAAAGGAGGTTTCCCCCTCGAAGTGGCCCATGATCAATAAATCGATTATGAGTTCTGTTATTTCTGATATCTTGTGCATTTTCATTAATTAGTTATTGCAGGTTCCTCACATCTAGTATCAAAGCACTTTCTTGGGCTCGTCGAGTGGAATTTCTGCTAATTTTTTTTCGCATCTGTTGCATGTTCGGATCTGGGAATAATCCCTATCCGCTTAACTGTGGGAAGTACTTGGTCATAAGCCCTAAAAATCATTGTGAGGAGTACCACAGGAACCCCGAAGTAGCTAGCCCATTAAGAGGACCTGCTAGCGAAAAGGGAAACGATCCCTACCTGATTGAATAGTTCCCACCCATGAGGTAAGCCAAGAGCTGTCGTTTGTGGCAAAGCGGTTATCAATTTTACCTGAGCTGTGGAGTGAGGGGTACTGCCCCAATACGAAAGCCGCTAGACAACATTGGTGGTCGAGTGAATCCCCTAAACCGTTAGGAATCCAAGCATACTTGGGGTCCATATCTATTTTCAGCTGCTAAATCGCAGATTTCCTCTATCAAGTACTATTTCAGATCACTTCCGCGCCGTTTTAGATCCATCTATTGTCGATAACTTCAGCGCCATTGCAGATCCATCTATTATCAATCCCTTCCACGTCGTTGTAGATCATTAGCCATATCTCCTTTGTTTTAACTCCATTTCCCTTGAAAATTCACTGACATCCCTGCAATCCATTATGCATATTTCATTCCTAAGGAACCTATCCCAAATTCCATTTCCTAAAGCCAGAAATCCTAGATTTGTCTATTTTTAGGGTTTGTCATAACTTCTTCGATTTTCACCCAATTGCCTTCAAATTTTGCCACCGTGTTCATTTCCTTTTTCTGCTTCCTTGTCCCTCTCTAACAATTTTTCTCATTCTTTCCCCCCGCTTCTGAAATCCTCATTTTTTGCTTCCCTATCCATTTCAAAGTGTCCAAAACCTAGTCAAACCCCAATTACCCATCAAAGTTTTTCCCAAATCAAAATTTGCCTTTACTAAAGAAGCTTTTGCTTTTGTTTTTCTACCCATTCACAAAAACAAAACTCTTGGTTATGGTTGTCACCCACACAAGAGCACAAATCATGGAGGAAGAACTTGCAACCCTCAAAACCAAACTCTAAGATTTGGATGAAAAATTTCTTAGCCTCCATCTTCAGCATTCAACCATGAACACTAAACGACAGCCAGATTCTTCTGCAAACACTAATCTCTCTTCTTCCAACAATTTTTGCGGGCTGAAGCTTGATTTTCCTCGCTTCAATGGAAATGATCCAACTTGATGGATATACTGGGAAGAACAATATTTCAGTCTGCATAATACTTTTGATGTCCAAAAAGTTCCACTTTGATCCTTTCATTTGCAACAAGAATCCATTCAATGGTACCATTGGTACATCAAGGCTCATGATGAGCCACAATGGACAGATTTTTGCCAACTCCTTTTGCAACGATTTGGTCCTAGTGCTTTTCATGAATTCATAAGAGCACTCACTAAAATTCTCCAAATTGGCACTGTGAGAGAGTATCAAACATAATTTGAGAAACTGGCCAATCACACAGAAGGTTTGTCAGATGAATTCTATAGGAGTTGTTTTATCAGTGGTCTCAAGGATGAAATCCGCTCATAGGTTAAAATGTTATGTCCCAACACAATGATGGAAGTCCTAGGGTTGTCTAAATTGGCGGAGGACAAGATCACAACTAAACAATGCTCCAAATCCACTTTTGTTCCATTCAGACATATGGTTTCCCAACAACCTCCCATCACGCCAGCTCCTCGCACAACTCCTATCAAGCATTGGTCTGAAGTAGAGATGCGGGCACATATAGAAAAATCGATTTGTTATAATTGTTAGAGAAATTCACTCGGGGACATAAATGTGTTGAGCAACATCTCTATCTCTTAGATGTGGATTCTTCGCCTGCCTCTGAACTTGGTGAAGAAATTCCAGATACACTAGATGATCAGGTCGACATTCAACGACCGCCTGTTGACCCTTCGTCTCCGGACGAAAACTAGAGATATCTCTCCATGCTTTAGCCGGAGTCACCACCCCACAAACAATGCAGGTCAAGTTTTACTTCAAGAAGCTCCCTCTTACAATACTCATTGATTCTGGTAGCACTCATAACTTCATTGACCCTTAGATCACCAAACAGGCTGATTGTTTTGTCCATCCTTGCTCCAACTCTGAATTCATGATTTCCAATGGGGGAACCTTACCTTGCAAGGGGAAGTGCCACAATGTGCGTATCTCTATGGAATATTATCACTTGTGCTCTGACATGTTTTCCTTTTCCTTAGGAGGATGTGATGTGGTTTTGGGCGCTCTATGGTTACGCACACTTGGCCCCATCTTATGGGATTTTGATGAAATTTGGATGCAGTTTTTCGTTAATGGAAAAAAACACACATTTATGGGCTTGCAACGAGGGTCTCTCTGCATCATCAATTCACATCGCCTTGAAAAGAGCCTTAAGAATAATTCATATGGTGTCAACGCTTAGCTCGATTCCATTCAGCTTCACCCATCAACGGTCTCCACTACTTCCTTGGATAGATATGTAGATGTCTTTGTTGAACCAGTGGGATTTCCTCCTTCAAGGGACCTTTCTGGTAAGAATGTAGCCTCCTCTACATCTGAGAAGGAAATGATGGTTATTTTGCATGCAGTAGAGAAGTGGTAGCCATACCTATTAGGGAATTATTTCTACATCAAGACTGATCACTAGAGTCTAAAAAATCTCCTGGAACAACGGGTCTCCTCCCTAGCACACCTAAAATGTGTTATCAAACTCATGGGTTATGCCTCTGACATCACTTATAAGAAGGGTAAGGACAATCTAGTGGCGGATGCTCTTTCTCGCACATTTGCTGACCCAGTTTCTCTTTCAGCTATTTCTATGATTGTTCCAAATTGGTTGCAATCTATTCAATAGGGCTATTTCTTCTATAAACTCCATGCTTCTCCATCAGCAGGAAACTCTGGGTTCCTCAAAATGTATGAGTGGGAACAATATAACTTCTTTTGGCATGGACTGAAAATGAAAATTCAACAGATGGTGGTTGAATGTGATACTTTCCAAGTCAACAAGGGTGAAACGACACTCCTTCCAGGATTTCTTGAACCCTTTCCCATCCCTACATGGATTTGGACAGATATTTCTATGGATTTCATTGAAGGGATCCAATAGTACAATGATGCATCTAAAATGAATCCATATGAAGCAATCTATGGTTAGGCACTGCCAGTTCTTCTTCCATACACCCTCAGCAGTTCACCAGTTCAGAAAATTGACTTGGTTCTTCGAAATTGTGATCAGATTCTTCTCATTTTGCAGGACAATCTTCACATGGCAAGAATTCGACTGAAACAACAAGCCAATCAACACCATTCTGAACACACTTTTCAAGCAGGTGATATGGTTCTTCTTCATCTACAGCCTTCCAAGCATTCCTCCCTGCAACTCAAAAGGCGTCAGCTTCTCTCTCAATCTCTCACATAGGTATTAATTCAGTGGCACAGAATGCAACCCGAGGATGCTACAAGGGAACCACTCCTTCAGATTCCACATCAATTTCCACATCTAAAGCTTTGAGGACAAACCTTTTTCTAAGGGAGAGGGGATGTTAGGAACCCATGACAACCCTTCTCTTTATTTTGTTAGTATATTGTTGTTGGATGCATATGCATAGTAAGTCGTCTCGTACTATTTGTTGATACATAGTTTGTATTAGCCCATGGTATTGACCGATAGTATTGGACGCATATGCTTTGTAAGTCGTCCCGTAGTATTATATGTTACATGGTATTGACCCGTAGTATTGGGAATAGATTTAGTATATAAGTGTGTGTTGATTCCAATGAAGGCACCGTGAAGTTATTTGTATTGATCTTGCTCAGAGGAGGTTTCCCCCTCGAAGTGGCCCACAATCAATAAATCGATTCCGAGTTCTGTTATTTCTAATATCTCGTACATTTTCATTAATTAATTATTGCAAGTTCCTCACATTCCTTCAGGAACAACTTAACCACTAGAAGGAATATCTATGTAGCACTCATGGATGGTTTTCTTAGCATAACACCTCCACTTGATGAGATAGGTTATGAAATATGGAGCATAAAGATGAAGTCATTTTTGGGGGCAATGGGATATGATGTTTGGAAATCAATTGTTAATGGTTACATCACACCAAAAGGTTGACCAAAGGGTTCAACAACAAAGAATTTATAGAATGACAATGCAAAGGATTTGAGCATAATCCTAAGTGTCTTACCAGAGTCTAAAAAGAAAAAGGAATGAAGTTGAAAATTATTTTCCAGTAAAAGGAAGTGTGGAACAAGCTATGTGAAAATTACACAAAGGAAGCAATATAGTAATATGCAGAAGATCAAAATAAATATACACCAAAGGAGGAAGTAACATCAAAGAAGAAGGAAGGCAGCTCAAATGAACATGCAACTGATGAATCTAATGAAGATAAGGTGTTTAGGAAGTCGAATCAAGTAAGTACTCCTAGTATCCTTATGACATTGAATGTTCCCTTGCTAGTAAAAATAATTTTGACAAAGATAATGATGAAATAAGTATCATAGAAGATTTTCAAATTGAAAATGAAGCTGGCAGTGAAAAGGAACATTATACAATTAGCCAAAATGGATAGCTGGAACATATAAAATAAAGTGAAGAAAGATTGACAGAATTTTAAAAGAAAAATAAGAAACTTGTCAATCACAAAAAACATGAGATAGTTCATATAAGAAAGGAATTGAAAGGGACTATAGTAGATTTTAAAGAAGAAGTACAAAGAGCATTATATGATGGATAGAACCTAATGGGGAAATTAGAAAATAAAAGAAAAATCTATGATAGTCAAGAAGATGAAATTATGCTCTTAAAGGAAGAATTGAAGAAGAGAAGCACATGCAAGAAAAACATTGAGAAATATCTTGAAAATGAAATTGAAAAACTCAAGAAAGAAAGAAAAATCACTAGAAAAGCAGCTACAACAAGCTCAAATAGAAAAAGACAATGAAATCAACATATTACATGAAAGGTTGAACAACGAAAGTCTCATCAACCTAAAGTTTGAAAAGAGTGCTTCAAACCTAGAAGACCTGCTCAGTAGAAAAACATATACCAACTTTACAAAAGGAATTGGATTTGGATGCAGCCTTGAAAAAGGAGAAAGATCCAAGTCACATGGAAGAGAAGATGAGAACTCTAAGACACCAACAAAAGAATATGAAAAGGACTCTAAAAGGTGTATGTGTGGTTTAAGGAACACCCATTAATCTAAAGAAAGAAGCAAGGTAAATGACCATGATCCTCCAAGAGGTGTCAATCAAGGATTCAGGAGGATTACCCCACAAACACCATCTATACGCATGTATCAAAACATATTTTATGGCTATTGTTAGATTTTCACAATTATGAACATAAGGCTGAAAATTGCAGAGCTTATAAAAGGAGAACTCAACCAAACTATAATAATTCTCATCTCCTTAGGAACATAGCATGATATTGCAGAAGTAACACAACTATACCTTCAATTCATAAGAATGCAAAAGTTTGGAGAAGGAAATTCAAAGGATAGAGCTTTAAAGAACATAAGGATCAGATTCCTCAAGATAGTGAGAGAAGAATTAAAGAAGAAACATCTAAGGGGCAATATGATGATAAGAACCTTACTTATCAAGCTGATCAAGCAAATGAAAGAACCTCTGCTACACCAACTAAATAGAAATTCACTATTGTTCAAAACAATGATGATGGATTCAACGTTGATGATGACCTACTAGCAAACCTAAATGATGAAGAATCAACATTTGAAGTTGATCCTAATGATGGAAAGGATCTGGGAGTGTACCAATACTCTTTTGAGGAATCATCAAATACAATCTCATCAACTAATTGTATATTACTAATAACTTACATATTAATTAATTAATTTATTAGTAGTTATAGGTTAATTAAATAATTATTATACGACGTGTCTATTGATAAATAGACATGTCATTTCCTGATGGCCATATTTAACATTGGCCCTACTCCATTGTAAGCATCATTGAAATATATAAAATGATAAAAATATATAAATATCCAACATGTAAGACTTTGCATCTTACAAGTTGTATCGGAGCCACTGATTTGGGTCTTTGGCCATATCTTGGCTTTTAGTCATCATCTCATATTTTCTGAATCATTGGGTCTTTGACCAAAAAAATAAATAAAGAAAAATAAAATAAAATAAAGAGAGCGAGAAAAATAAATAAAAAGAAGAAAGAAAGAAAGTTAACAGGAAAAAAAAAAAGTTAAAAAAGAAAAAGAAAAAAATAAAATCTAAAAAAAAGAGAAAGACAAGAAACCAACACGCGGTTTTCTTAAAACCATACATGGTTTAACTCAACATATTACACTGAAGTAACATAAATAAGGAGAAGTAAATAAAAAAAGGATTTACAAAAGGAGATATAAAAGTAAGTGTGTAATAAAAGAGAAAGGGATTATTTGTATATTATAAGATAAGAGTAATTTTAATAAGTAGTTTACTAAATTATAATAAAGTAGTTTACTACTTTATTAGTGAAGGTGTTATTTAGTTAAAAGTGAGAAACTAATTACTCTTTTATATTGGAAAGTTTTATAGTAGAACTTTTTACATTAAGTGATATAGAAAGGGGTTCTTTATATAAAAGTGAAGGGTAATAATCATTCCTCCCAGCAAACCAATCTACACACAATACACAAAGAAGTTAATCTAAAGCAAAAGGTTAACCAATGTGGAGATCCAAGTTCCTTTTGAGCACAATTTTCTCTATGTAAGCCTGCATTGTGCAGAGAGAGGAAAATACTGTTGTGGCTAGTTGTGAGACAAAGGTGGCATTGTGTATAGTCGTTCTTCACCATTTTTGTGAACTGGATTCATTGGTGTGCAGTCAAAATTTGGATCCGAGTAGCGAATTTTCTCCATCATCAACATTGAGACATAGAATACAATATCCCATATTTAGAAAATTTTAAGTATTACAGTATTAAAGAAGTTTTAATAAGAAGAGAAGTCAAAGACACTTTATCACCAAAGAAGTCAGAAACCAAGGGATGCACAACTGGCGAAAGGAAAAAGGGTTGATTAAAACCTCATCAAAATTGAAGAGATAGTTTTTTCTCAAAAGAAAAATAGATTTTTCAATGTTCCCTCAAAAATACCAAAGGCGACGCTTAAGTTAATGGTGCATTTTATGAAATTCTGGTTACCATCACCATATGTCTAGTTAATAAAGATAAATTTATCAATGTTGATCTTGCTACAACTACCAGTTGCGTAATTAGACATAGAGAAGAACGAAAGGAATGAAGAGAAAATTAAAAAAATTAGACTTACATATTAGTAATTATAATCTTACATCATAATTCACCGTGGAATCTATAGCCTATGGTATTACCGACATAATACTAGGATATAATTGGATGGAAACATTGGGTACAATCACCTTCAATGTGAAAAAGAAAGTCATGACCTTCTCCCAAGAGAAGAAGAAAATAACAATACATGACTCATCACTGAGAGTCCCTTCATCAAATAATACAATGTAAGAACCATTGTATGAGAGCTATGAATATCTAAAGGAAGAAGTAAATCACTTGAATAGACTCCTCATGGAAAACACCGAGGAAGTTGTGAAAATCCAAGAAATATTATGATGCCAAGAATAAAAAACTTGACAACGTTAGCAACAGATAAAAAACTCAAACGACAAAGATATGACATGTCAAGTCCCCTCTCGTCGATCCAATGCAAGGAAGGGATCATGAATACAAATTTGGGGATTTTACAACAAACTCAACCCCATTCATTAGATTCATACAAATAAAACACATGTCTGTAGATGCAAATCAAAATAAACATGCACAATGGAATTAAACTATCCACACACATTTCACATGCATTCCAGATATTGATAGCACGCATCAATTAAAACCATTTGTAGAACTAAAAAACATAGGGAGAATACTTATCTTGCAATGGTGAACTTGTCCCAAGCAACTAGATATGCAACTGCAACATTCCACCCACCCATAGGCCAGTTGTGTTCATAAATATATCAACACAACTGCCACCCCTGAGTTGGGAATGATTTCTACAAGGAAAGGGAACACTCAAGCTCATGCACAACCAAATCAATGGATACCCATAACCCATACCCCAACATACTGATTCCACACGCAGCCAACACATATGTTGGGCATATGAAAATGATTTCAACTATGGGATTCACAAGCAAGATGTCCATAGGTTTGCCCCAAATCATGGCACCACAAAAATGAGTTAGGGGATAAGGAAAATTGACCACAGGGAAGAAATGTTTTTTCCCCACTTGTATATGGGCATTCAAATGGCCAAAAACAGACTCAATGAAACCCCAAGGACCCCAAAATGGATTCATCTTCTTCCCCACTGTTCTATATCACAAAAACTCCCTTCTCCCAGCTGAGATGAAGGAAAACACAAAAAATTCATGGAGAAAAACACCCAGGTAGATTCAAACTCGTGAGAGAGCCAAACTAGTTGATGGATAATGGCTTGGGGAGAAATTTCATGGCTTTTTTCCTTGCTAAGGAATCCAAACATGTTTTTCCAAAATGGTGGCTTTCCCATACCTTAATTTGGACAGCCATACCTCTCCATCCCCAAAGCATTAGCTTCCTCAACCAACTCTTGGGAGGAATAAATGATTGGGTACAAAAGTCAACATGGGTAGTTGAAGGTTCATGGGTTCTCTCATTGACACTTGGATTGACTTGATTGGTTCAAGGGTTTGAATATCTCCCGCCCAATTCCTTTTAAAAATCATGCCCCATCTCTTGTTACATTGCACTACTTATCTAGTTGTGGGTGTTTTTATTAAAATGCATATTTGCATGGTGTCTTTATTTCTATTGTTCTTGGATAGCATGAGAACCATATGCATTGATTTTTAATTGTCGATACATAAAATGCTAAATTGATGGCGGGGCCTTGGCCTTGAGCTCCTCACCATGATTTAATAACGATATCTAGGGGGATGGAAATAGGCTCCAGGTGCTAGGGAGACCACCATACTGATGACTGGATGCATGCATGCATGGAAAAATAAAAAATGATGGTGATAATATTCCAACACTCTGAATCTAGTGATGATGTGATTGAACATAAAGAGTGTGGTTGTTTCTTTGTCTTCCTTGTATGTAGGCATAGCCTTGACCCATTTGGTAAAGTAGTCTACATAGACGATGATATAACCATGCTTCTTGGCCGAGGTAGGATTACAATGCATCAAGTTGATGCCCCATTTTGCGAAGGGGCCAATGATGATAACTGGGTGAAGTGGGGCTGGGTGTGAGTGCTTTTTATGATGAAAAAGCTGGCAAGGAGGACACTTCTTGAATTATTCCATTCAATATTTGAATATGGATGGCCAGTAGTATCCAGTGCATAAGATATTCTAGGCTGTAGCCATCCCAGAAAGATGACTGCCACATGCCCTTGAGTGGAAATCATTTAAGACATTCTCAACCTCCTTATGATTTAAACATCGTTGTAGGATGGAATCAATACCACAACGGTATAAAGTATCACCGACAATCAGGTAATATTTCACATGGTGATGGATACGACAACGTTCATCGAGGATAAGTGAGGTCCAAAGTGTTGTATTTGGAGATATAAGGTGATATCTTCATACCAAGGGTCATAAGTACTAATAAAAAACAAGGATTCATCGAGGAGAGAGTCAATGGGCTCAAATTCTTGATCAGTACGAGGAAGATCACAAATGAGCTTTGCGAATACCAATGAATTTTTTTATTTATCCTTTTCAAAATGGAGATTGAATTCTTGGAGAATCACGATCTAGCGCGATTATTTTCCCCCCAGTACCTGATGTGTGAGGACATGGTACATAGGGTTAGAATCAATAATGATGGTTGTAGTCCAGAGCAAGATATAGTGACAAAACTTCTGGACATCCATGACTGCTTCCAAATCTAGTTTCTCCACGTGCGAATAACGGATTTCAGAGTCTATGAGACCCTTACTAAGGTAGTAGATCACATGTTCCTGCACATTGCTATATTCCTGCACTAAAACCATAGCGATAGTTGAGGTAGAGGCAGAAATATAAAGGATGTAATCCTTGGTGTAATCTGGTGGTTGTAACATGGGTTCATGAGTAATAGCATGCTTGATATTGTCAAAGGCCTTTTGAGCATAGTAATCCCAAATAAACGGGACGTCCTTCTTTAACAATCGCATGTAAGCCTGTGTCTTTTCTGCAAAATTACACACGAAACGAAGTAGGTAGTTTTCCCTCCCCTGCAAAATTTGAAGTTCTGTAATATCCGTGGGTAGGGGTAGGGTGAAAATGGCCTCTACATTGAGGGGATCAATGCAGATCCCATATTTGGAAATGATGGAGCCAAGGAGACCTCCAAAATCCACACAGAATATGCACTTATGGGGATTTAAATGGATATTATACCATCGACATCTAAGAAATATAGTCATTAGATGATCGATGTGAAACTCATGACGATTTGAATGAGTGGGTAAATCATCGAGATAGGGTTCCACAAAATCCTTGATATCATGAAAGGCATATGACATGGTCCACTAGAATGTGGCACTAGCAGTTTTAAGGCCAAAAGGTAATTTTCAATACGAAAATGTACCCCATGGGAAGATGAATGCAATCTTATGTTGATCGACTGAGTGGATTTCAATCTGACTATAGTAAGAAAATCCATCCATAAATGAAAAGATGACACTTCTGGCGTAGTTGTCAATAATTTGGTGGATAAACGGGGTAGGGTAATTGTCCTTAGGACAAGCCTTATTGAGATCCCTGTAACCAACACAAACTCAGATAGTTCCCTGTTTCTTCGTAATTAGGATGACATTAGAGACCCAGTCTATCAAGGGGATAGGATACATGAACCCAACTTTCAATAACTTTTCAATCTCTACTTTGATGGCTACAGTATTTATAGGGTGCACTAGATGGAGTTTTTGCTAGTCAAGTTTTACGTCGGGATATGTTTTGATTTCATGTGCGACAATAGCAAGATCAATCCTGGGCATTTCTTCGTAGCTCCATACAAATACGTTGTGGAAATGTCTAAACAAGGTCGTACAAGTATTGATTTCATCGAGAGAAGAAGTTTGGCCAATGTGGATGTGTTCCACGACACTCGGTTTTACCGAGATGTCTATGGTGATGGTAGGCATGATGTTTTCCAAATTTCCCGTAGTTACTGTATCATGTATGAGAATCAGAGATTGAGAGTTGGGAAACACATCTGGTGAAACAATGGTGTGAATCACGTTCTCCACCATTTCCAATGGTGGGAGGAAAGACGATCGATGATTATGGTCTTCCCAAGGAGGATCATCCAAGTTCATAGCCTCCATGATCGATTTGTAATATCCCTCCAAATAAAAGTACTTGGATTCAGCTTGTTTCAACTCTAGGCGTGTAGTTTAGAACTGGTTCCAAACACCTCCAAATGATTTCGAATTTGGAGAGGAAGGTGTTGATGGGGAATATGAAACATTAACACAGATATCATACACCCAAACAACTGATATACCCATCCATGGTTTTCAATTTGCAAGGAAAGAAGTTTTGGGACAAGACTAGTCAGTTTGAGTAGTGGAAACCCCCCCTAGGTCTTCCATTAATTTCTCTTCCAAACACTGTACAACGCTCACTAATTCTTGGTATGAGACTTGTTTCTATTATATGAAATTAATGAAAACATATATGCAACATTATATTTGGTTTTAGGGTCGAATAGGTATCCCAATGAACAACAACTTCTAGAGTCTAGAATTTGAGGTTAAAATGGTGGACAAGGAGTCTCGAATTTAGTCATAAACCATAGTGACACTTTATGGTTCTGAAAAAATTATTTGGTCCATAAAATTAAATTCATATACATCTGAATACATGAATAAATATCTCATAAAAATCTTAAGTAAAACAGGTACAACATCATCCCAAAATTACTATGAAAATGCTATGATGAAAATGACTCGAATTTCATCTTTGATTGGAAATATCACTTGAAATACATGGTATTTCAAGCTGTGTCTCTCATGATATGAATATTACATATATATGCAGCAAATAACATGTCCATTAAGTCTAAATAACAATCCTTCAATAAATATATGCAACAAGAAGTGCGCCCTTGCACATTTACATGACATTGAGAGAAAGATACTAGAATAAACATAGAGAAGAATGGGAGAAGATGAACTCAAACTCAGTTAGGGTTTGAACATGAATCAAAACATATCCATGAATCTCTGTTTAGAGGTTTGAATTTCCTCTCCATCAACCAACTTGGATGGTAATCTTTCACCCTCGAAATTGGTTCTAAGGCAGGGAAGATGAACATCCACCATGCAAAGACAAGCTATGCTCTCCAATTGTGTCAAATGAGAAATGATCAAAATATGGCCTCCTTCTTTATTGTTGTATTTTATTAACATCCCAAGGCATCCATAGCTCGATTTACCTCCAAGATCATCATCCCAATTCTAATTAGGGAGATATTCCCAAGAATGCCTCTTGTCCAACACTTCCTAGCCCTCCTCTTCCATCAATTCAAATGGGGGAATCTTGGCTTCCATAACTCCCATTGTGTGCCCTATTGGAGGCTATTTTTAGCCCTGACAAGTCATATATGTCATATGTCAACAATCAAGTTTGAACCTTGTCATAAGTGTCATAGAATCTTCATCATTGTTGTCATATAAGTTAGGGAATCTAGCTCCAAGTGTCACAATTCTTCTAAGATGCCTCTTTCTCTTCCATGGGAGTGACTCTTCCACTCTAATTCGACCCTCCTAGATTCATGCCAGGAATAATTCATCTCCAACTCCCCCAAGAACATTAGACTCCACCTTGGATTCTAATGGGTAATAATAGGATGCCATGGGGCAAGAAGAATATTTCCTTGTGTGGGTCCCACACCACCTATGTTCCCTCATGGCCAAGTGCCACCTTATTTTATTATTATAGTTATTTATCGCCTTTAATATATATTTGTAAATCTAATTTCTATTTGGGGTCTTATAGCTCCCTTATTCCAAGTCTAAATGATTCCACCCCAACCTAGGGAACTAGTAGATTGGTGGAATTTTCCCTTCATGATATTTATTTGGATGGGGACATTACAGTCCTCCCCACCCAAGATTGCTTGTCCCCAAGCAATTCCAAATTGGGATGCTGCAAAATGTTTTCCTCTTCCCATGTGGCATCCTCACTTGGAAAATCTTTCCATTGTACCAATTATTCTCTTATAGTTCTGCTCCTCAATTTCCTTTCTCTTGTTTTCAAATTTTTTTCAAGAGTAAGTATAAGTTGTCCTTCATCATCTAATGGAGGAAGAGTTTCTTAAATAGAAATTTGCTTACCAATATCCTTCTTAAGGCATGAAACATGAAACACAATGTGGATTTTGATACCTTCTGGAAGTTCTATCTCATAAGCTACCTCCCCAACCTTTTGAATGATCTTATATGGGCCATAAAACCTTGGCTTAAGATTTTCTAATCATTTCCCTTTTAAGTTGGTTTTCTTATATGGCGGCAACCTAAAATAAACCAAATCATTGACTTGAAAAGTTATTTATTTCCTATGTTGATCCACATGTTGTTTTTGTTTATTTTGGGAAACCTGCAAATTGCATTTTAAAAGATTCAAAATCTCTTGACTTTCCTCAACCCAATCTTTAGCTTTTGGAGCTCTACTATCACCAAAAATGTGACCAACAAAGGTGAGTGCTTCATAACCATAAAGTGATTTGAAAGGATACATGCCAATGGACATATGAAAATTAGTATGTAGCAAAACTCACCCAAATGTACCCATTTAACCCATGTTTTTTGCTGATCACCAACATAATTTCTCAAGTACCCATCCAACCATTGGTTCACCCTTTCTAATTGGCCATCAGTTTGAGGATGATAGCTTGTGCTAGGATTCAATTGAGTTCCCGCCAATTTGAAGAGTTCTTTCCAAAAAGCACTCATAAATCTATTATCCTGGTCACTCACAATATTTTTGGGAAGTCCATGCAATCTGAAAACATCTTTGAAGAATAGCCCAGCTACTTGTGCAGTAGTAAACTATGATGTACTAGAAAAGAAATGAGAAAATTTGGTGAGTCTATCCACCACAACATAAATACAATCCTTACCAAAATCCTTAGGAAAATCTGTGATGAAATCCATGTAGATGCTTTCCCACTTTTGTTCGGTAATGATAAATGGTTTTAAGAGACCAGTAGGATGGGTGTGTTCAAATTTGTTTTTCTAACATACCTTTCATTCATTCACATAATTTAAAGCATATTCCTTCAACCCTTTCCAAGAGAACCTTTGTATTAGCTTCCTATATGTTTTAAATAAACCAGGATGGCCTACTAAAGGAGAATCATGAGCTTCCTTCAAGATTTTGTGCTTTAAGTTCAAACCATGGACTAAGTATATTCAGTATTTATAGTAGATTAGGCCATTCAATATCTTGTACCTATCATCTCCCTTGACCCCATCTAACAATTCACAAGCAAAACTATATTTGGCATACTCTACTAGCAGCTCATCTTTCCAATCTTTTTAGATTTCCATAAGGGAAAATGAAGGTCTACTAGACAATGCATATGCTACAATATTCTTCTTTCCTTTTACATATTCAATGTCAAAATCAAAGGCTTGAATCTTACCCAACCATTTTTGTTTCCTTTAATTGAGATCTTTTTGTGTAAGGAAATACTTCAAACTGTTATGATCAGTTTTGACTACAAATTTGCTCCCCACCAGATATTATCTAAAATTGGACAAGGCATGCATGATGTCCAACATTTCCTTATCATATATGGAGTATAGCCTCTCATGTGGCTGCAATTTTCTGCTCTCAAAATCTATGGGGTGTTGATCTTGCTTTAATATTGCCCCTATGCCTTCCCCTGATGCATCACATTCCAAAACAAATGGTTTAGAAAAATCTGGTAATGCAAGTACTGGAAAAATACTCATTACCTTTTTCATTCTTTGGAAATCCTTTTTAGCCTCTTCATCCCATTGGAAAGTATCCTTCTTGGTCAAATTAGTATGAGGAGCAGTCAATTTGGAAAACCCCTTCACAAACTTCCTATAGTAAGTGAAGAACCCAATAAAGCCTCTCAATTCAATGACATTCTTGGGTGATGACCATACATGAATAGCCTTTATTTTATCCAAGTGCACATTTACCCCATATTTCCCAATGATATGCCCAAGATACAAAATTTATTTCAACCCAAACTCACACTTGGACAGCTTAGCAAACAAATATTGTTCATGTAAGATTTTCAATACAACTTCTAAATGGTGCAAATGTTCCTCCCATGTCTTACCGTAAATCAAAATATCATCAAAGAAAACCAAAACAAACTTACAAATATGCTTGCAAAATATTTTTTTCATGCATGATTGGAAATTTGTTGGAGCATTATTAGAGGAAATTTGGGTAAAAAATGGGCTCCTAAGAAAAATAATAAAATAATAGTAGAGAGAATAAAAAAACTACTTTTTTGGATCGTATTTTCAACTTATCTCCTTGTAGGTTTACTCAAATTTCAAGCGGGAGGACTCATTGGATGCATAGTTAAATTATGCATTCAACGAGTACCCATTTTGCATACTCTTAACAACATCCACACCATGAAAAATTGAAAATACATTAAAAAACGTGTTTCTAGAGAGAGAAAACACGTTTTTTAATGTATTTTTTATTTTTCACAGTGTAGATGATTTTAAAAGTATGCAACATGGGTACTCTTTGGATGCATAATTTAATTATACATCCAACGAGTCCTTCTGTTTGAAATTTGAGTAAACCTACAAGAAGATAAGTTGAAAATACGATTCAAAAAAAGTAGTTTTTATTTTTTCCCTCCAATTTTTTTACATGCACCTTGTTTGAATTTTAAAGCATTTTGATGGGCTAATATGTGATGACAAGAAATTGTACTTTAGTGTTAAAAGGCCCATTTTTCATCCAAATTTCCTCTAATGGGTCAAACCAAAAGGCATGGAAAGAAATTCGAAGTGGCCATAGTGACATCTGAAAGCAGTTTTCTACACATCTTCTTCCTTCATCTGAATCTGATGGTAACCAAATCTAAGATCAATTTTGGAAAAGAAATTTGCTCCAAATAGCTCATCCATGAGCTCATCTATCCAAGGGATGGGATATATATTCTTTATTGTCTTTTTGTTTAAGGCCTTAAAATCAATGCATATTCTTAAGGTTCCATCCTTTTTCTTCACCAAGACAACTGAAGAAGCATAGGGACTTGAGATTGTTCTAATGAGCCCCAATTCCAATAGTTATTTAATAGCCTTCTCAATCTCATCTATGAACCTTTTTGGGTGTCTATATGGGGGTATTTGGATAGGTGAAGTACCTACATCAAAAACAATGGTATGCTCAACTCCTCTTTCAGGTGGCCTCCCAGGTGGAATGTCTCCAAAAACCTTTTCATACTTGTAGTAGCTTCCTTATATCCCTTGGATGTTCTGCAATATTTATGTTTGGTTTTGGGGAAGTGATTAAATATTTTGCATCCCATTCAATGTCCCCATGTATCAATATGGACCTCATACCGTGGGAAGACACCACTTGGTTATGATAGGTTTGCATCCTTCTCACTAACATTTTTCTTCCTTCCGAATCTTTGAACTTCATTTCAGGTATTTGGTAGTTCATTGTATATTCTCCTATAGAGTACAACCATTGTACTCCCAAAACCACATTTGTATCAACAACATTCACCACATAGAAGCTATCAGAAAATGTGTAATTTGCTATGGTAATGTGTAGCTTTGGAATCCATCTATTGCATTCCATAGAATTGTTACATGGAATGATGACTGTGAACCCTTCGAATGCTTCAGTAGGTAACTTTGTCCTCTCCACCAAGGCTGCATCAATGAAGTTATGAGTTGCTCCGTCATCTACCAATACTGAAACTTGTTTCCCTTGTACCACTGCTTTGCATCGGATGGTGTGAAAACGAGGCACTCCTGAAAGCACTGCCATTCTCCCTTTTCTAGGTGATGTATGATATTCTTCTACTGTGTCATATCCCTATTCTTGGGATGAAAGTTGTTCTTCTTCCTCCATGTCCCCTTCATCATCAAAAAATACTTCAATAAATTGTTCTTTCCCCTTAGAACATGTATGCCCTACTACCCATGGTTGATGTCATGTGTAACATAGTTTCTTTCTTCTGATTTCTTCCTTGCTTGGTCCCTCTTTCTTTTCCTTCTCAAATGAAACTTTTTTCCATGGTATCTTGTCAAATATGAACTTGGAAGGAAAATTGGGCTTGGGAGGATACCTTGTCTTGGGTATCTGTTACACCCAAAATCTACTCATCATAAGATTCAGTGTATACACCCCTGAAGATACCTGGGCTAAGTAATCATCCTGGGAGGATTTGTTCCCAATTGTGCTGAGTCTTGAAGGGTCATCACAGGTTGCACACTAGCAACATTCGATGTCGCACCTTGATCCATGACAGGGTGCAACGAAGTCAGTTAGATGGAAAAAATAGCTTCTTTGCGGTCCATCTCGAAGCTTGCTGACTTGGGACCCTATCCCTGACCTCTTGGAAGAGCTGGCACTCGGTTCCTAAACCTTTGGAGAGATCCCTTAAGCCTCTCCTACCATCTCTCAACCTATCATATCCATACCCTATCCATTTAGTCCTATATAAATGAAGCTCACTCCCATCCCAAGGGGAGGAAGGCTATGGTATCTACATGATGGTGAAATCACTCTTAGAACATCTCCACTCACCCATTGGAGAACTCATACTTCCTTGGGAGGATATGGCAATTAGCTTTGTCGAAGAAGGGCTACAGTGTTAAGCCTCGGTTGTAGTTCTATATCTCTATTATGTACTCCTCTATTTACAGTAATACAAATGCTTTCCACCAATATTGTCCATGTGCGCAATGATATTGAGTAGTTTACCTGCTTAACTCTTTACTTAGGTCTCTTATTGTATAGATGTCTTTTACTAGTTTCTCTTGTTTCTTGTCTTGACAGGTCTTGCAGCTTGGATTTGACGACTGTGAGATGTGGAGCAACATTCAGGAGAAAGGATTACGAAGTGAAAGGTAAGGCATCTAGTACTCAATCCTTAAGTAGATCTAGGAAATGCATTAGTAGTCTGTTCTATTTGTTCTAGACTCACTTTGAGCTAGGGAGGTCTGGCTCATGTCCGCTCGAGTGGATTGTCCAATAAAAAATCTAGCGACCATACTAGGGAATGAAGAATTTGGTCAGTAGTTGTCAATCTGAGAGTCATTTTCAATCGATTGCTCGATACAAGCCTTTTTAATTTTTCCATTTACTTCTTGAAGTTGATTTCACTATCATATCTTCGTATTGAAGATTCTGATCTGCTTCCTCTGAGTTTATACAACTCATTCCCAAACCATTCCATGGTTCATTGTTGAGAGATCTGATTCATTTTTGAATCTAGACTTCGCTTGTCGCACCTGGGCAGTGGGAACAGAGCGACACTGTGTCATTCTGGGTCTCTGTTCTTTACCTGTTAGTTACTCGTCGCATCCCTCGAATTGGAAAACTACGACATCGTCGCACTTCCCGTGTAATCAAACTACAACGTCGCACTGTGTGCAAGAACAGAGTGTGCCAATTTGTCAAAATTTGGCATGCAGGCATCTCCTTTCCATTTGACAGTCTAGACTTTGGTTTGCTGTATGAACTCCCTCTGTGCTGCAAGATCCAGACATAGATCTTGTTTTGATTTGTGTTTTGAGTGTTTGGTTTTGTTTGGATTGATTTTGGGTTCCGTTTTGGACAAACTTGAAGACTGGTAGTGGTGGATACTCTTGTCTCCTCCACCTTCATCCACTCACCCTTGCATTCCCTTCCTTCCATCCCTGATCTGATTATTACATTAGATCAAATTCCAGACCTTATTTTCATCTTGTTTGAGATTTGCTTTCTTGGTTTGCTTGCTGCTGCTTGATTTTGAGTTAAGTGTGCCTTTTAGCGTGATCAAGTGCTTGTCTTTTCTTGAGTTTTCTGAGTGTACTAGTGCTGCAAGTAGTGTTTTCTTTTCAGTCATTTAGATCTGAAAGCTCAGTTTGATATGAACCGTTACACCAAAACCTCGAGGTGTTAGTGAAGGCCGCCCACTAGGATCTTAACATCCCACCACGCTCCATAGTCCAGACTCTGGGTTAGATGTGCGCCCATATGGTGGTGTCCCCTTTTCGCCGTATGAGCCCCGGGCGAACACTGCAATGCCGACGTTTCCACCCGCTCTGTGACTTGAAACTTGGTGGAGGCTCTGATACCAAATGATACAAACTGTTACACCAAAACCTCGAGGTGTTAATGAAGGCCACCCACTAGGATCTTAACACAGTTGTTATCGAGTTTATTCTTTGATGCCTACATTGAAAAGTTAAAAAGTGCTTCTTTCCCATCATTTCTTGAGCATTATTGAAGAAAAATGTTGTGCATTGGAACATTTTCGTTTATGTTTTGGAAAAGTTGAATGAATGTATGATCTATTGTGTTTTTTCTTGAACTATGAATCACTCATTTTCTTGAAAGACTCAAAGTATGCTTCGATTTTTGCAAAATTGATTCCATGCTAAGGAAAGATAGATGCATTTTTAATTTCTGTTGCTTTTAGACCATTGAAAGTGAAATTGAAAAGCTTGCATTTTCCATTTTAGAATCCTCTCTTTTCATTACCTAGTGTTGTTTTGATTTGAAAAGAAAAGAAAAGGAAAAATGTTTTGATTTGGATAGTAGTGTTGTGATTTGTTGTGTTTCGTCGAAAAAGGAAAAGAATACTTTCATAGTCAAGTTTTGTTTGAATTGGGATTGTGTTGCATTGAGTTTGTTTTGGAAATATTATTGGAAAAAATTTTCTCCTTCCCATAGCTAGAATTCATTGAAAGAAAAGAATATTTTGTGCATGTAGCCATGGATTGCATTATGCTTCTGATTATGTACTCACCTCATGCATTCACCTAACCATCCAAGATAAAATTAACGGTAGAACTAGGTAAAATTCTTAGCAACTTGTGTGTAAGTTAGAGACGTGTTCCGGTGTTGTTAGGCATGGAAGCTGTCGTTATTTGCCAACACTGTATCCCGGGGGTATTGTAGTCTTCCACATACTTATAGGTATATCAGGCTCCTTCACGTATGCAACAAGTACCATAATCCGTACTTGGCGCATATCGAAGGGTGTATCATGTACTCGGTAGTATATCGGAAGGTCTCTTGCCGAACGGTTGCGCATTAGATAGCACCACTATGGATTTGAGCTCCCACATACCTTGCATATATCGGGAGACACCACTAGGATTCTTGAAACCAACTAAGTTAACCATTTGGCTGTCTTGGCAAAGCAATACACCGAGAACATCACTCGGGGAGATTAGCACGCACGTACTGTCCAAGTAATCGGGTATGCAGGCAAGGGTATGGTCCCAATCCTCCTTGTCGCGTCATATTGTTGGACCCTACAGTATATCGTGGTTTGCGATGCCTTAATAATCCCGTGACATTCCAGACTTTTGAATCAACTCTGTCACATAAGTTTGCTTGTTGCCTTAGTTTGAGTAGGTTTTTTTGGACTACTTTTCTTTTAGGATACCCTTAGGAGAAATGTTGTTTCAGCCATCTTAGCTGATCATCCTGACACTCTGGTGGATTTTCCCTGGAGAATATCCCATAGGATCTTAAACTTATCACCCGAATATCCCCTTAATCCGGAGGCTTTTTCAAGGGTAAGAATGGATCAGCGTAACGCAATTGTAGCTACTGAAGTGGAAAACCCCACTCTGAATGTTGGAGGACTTTTGTTTCCACAAACTCCTCCGGATTCACCTACCTCTCATCCACCGCAGGATGAAGGAGCACAAACCCTCGCTTCACAAGACCTTTCTCTCGTCATCCCGGGAGAACCTGGATCGTTGGAATGGATAAACCGACCCCAGGATGACCCTACAGCAGTTGTTGGTCCTTCAACAACTTATTGGACATCTTCTACAGACCACACATTGGCTCATTTTTCCATCTCATCCCCACCCAATGGGACTACTCCGGATGACACTTTAGCCTACTTTCATGGCCAATTAGCTCACTTTCATTCCTGGCTGAAGAGTTTTGGCAGTCAAGTCTCCAACGACGAGTTCAAGACCCATCGTTACCCCCTTACCGACCCATCCTGATTCATCTGATATCTTTTGGATCACTAGAAAAACCTTCCCACCACGAGACCACTAATAAGACTGGTCAACCCTCACACGAGTCCAGTCCTACACCTCAAGTGAACCAACCAGTGGAAGGACAACAGTCCAACACACCCGTTACTACCACGATTACTTTACCAGTTCCTCCCCCACCTCAAAATTTGAGGGGAGGGTATTCCATTCCCCCAGATTATCTTATTGGTAATGTTATTACTACGGTATCTAGTCAACAACCTACGTTGGTTCAACCTTTGAATAGTGGTCAACCTGTTGTGGCTGGGGGGAAACCCTTGTTTCCTAACCAGAACGTAGGTGGTGGAATCCCCAATGGACCTTCCGTTGGACCTTCCCAACCCGCTAGACCATCCACCACAGGATTATCTCATTTTGGGGGGCCATCCAATGTAACTCAACCCTCATGGAGTCAAGCGTATCCAGGTTCTGTTAACCCTACACTGGGACACCCTAATCCCGGAAACACACCATATGGGATACCTTATGCCAGGAATCCATACACTTTATCGGGACAACAACCTATGTTGCAACACAAACCCCAACCAACTATCCCTCATGTACCGCCACCCCCAATCGGCCCTCCCCCACCTCCTGCTAGAGGCAGCAGTCCCCCACTTAACCTTGGTGGAGGTCCACCTCATCTTACCAACAATATCCCTCACCCTTCCGGCGGTGGCGGGAATGGTACACCACCCCCTCTTGGTGGAGGCGGCGGGGGACCACCCTATCATGGTGGAGGAGGACATTTCCCTTTGGGTGGTAGAGGTGATCCACCATCCCCTCTAGGCGGAGGTGTTGGGGGACCTAATTACTATGGTTGTGGCGGTGGTGGTGGAGACCCTCATCCTTCCGGTGACGGAGGTGGTGGGAGCCCCCATCCTTCTGGCGGCGGAAGTGGTCCACCACCCGTTCCAGGCGGAGGTGGTGGTGGGCCACCTCATTACGGTTATGGACCCCCACCTCCTCTCGGTAGTAGCAGCGGACCTCCACCCCCTCTCGGTGGTGGAGGTGGACCCCCACCTTATTGGAATGGACCACCTTATGGTGACGAACCCCTTTATGGTCCGGGCAGCACACCCCCCTACGACCAGTTTCCTCTTGGTACACCTTACGGTCAGTTTGGTCCTTACACGCCTTATCCGTATTATCAATACGCGTAGCCTAACCCATAGCTTCCCTTCCTAGATACTTTAGACCTGCCTGACCTATCCCGTTTAACCAACGATCCTATTTACCACGGATCTAACTGGCCACCAATTTCGGTGAAACTTCCGTCTGATATCCCCAAATTTGACGGTAAGCTGGGTGAAAACCCTAAAAACCACATGATGACATACCACTTATAGTGTTCATCTAATTCCTTAATGGACGATTCAATTCGTCTTAGATTGTTTCAAAGGACTCTCACCGGTTCGACTGCTAAGTGGTACATTGAGTTGCCACCCCACTCTTTTCCTAATTTTGGTTCTCTTGCCATGAACTTTTTGACACATTTCTAGCTTCCCATACGGTATTAAACTGGTACCGAGCTTTTAACCTCACTCCGTCAGAATACCGCCACAAATATTTAGGATCATATCCACAAATGGAGAAGGAGACAACGTCTCATTAAATCTCTTATTCCAGATGAGCTCCTGGCAAACTGGTTCACAAAATCCCTCATCCCTACCGTAGCAAGAGATGTTTCCATGCGAGGTGCTGTCACCGAAGAACAAGCCATCGCAAGTGCCCACATACTAGAATTAGTCTACACTCAATTCGACACTTTGTTTGATATTCTGCCTTACGCACCCCGTGACGTTAATGACCCTGCAAAACCACATAAGGGACTCCAAACTGATGGAATCATTGGTTCCCTTAACACCCATCCTACTTCTACCACTGTTGGATCATCCAACCTTCATGATTCCTCCCCATCACCGACTCAGGCTGGCCATAGCACCGTCAAATCCACCACTCCTGCTCTAACTGAAGAGGTGAATTATGTCCAATCAACTTCATCTCAAAAGTATGGCGGTATAAAGAAGAACAAGGGGAAACCCAAAAATTCTTCTGCCCAGCAGGAACAAAAGAGCACTCCTGACGATACCAAGCAGAAACAAAAACTAAAGTATCGTTGTTTACTGTGTGGAGATGACCATTTCTCCAAAGAATGTCCCCATAAAGACGAAGTACAAAAGTTTATTTGGGGTAAACCAACTCCCGCAGTCCTCAATGACCCGTTTCCTACTCAGAACCAGGAGATGATTACTCAACCCCCCCAGCCCAGGGGGAACCATCCAATACCTCGCATGTTCGCATGGTGCATAACGAGACAATCAATTTGAACACTTTCTCGCAATCTTACGAACCGGTCCCTTCTAAGGAATCCATTGGAAGTAATGCTGAAAAAGCTTTCGACTCCTTAACTGATGTCACTATACCTTCAACTTCTCTCACCATTGAGAAGCCATCCTTAGATGCGATATTGCTGTTTTCAATCCTGATGCTCGAGCGGCACAAAATTACAATATCGTAGAAGACTTGGCACAAGCTCCTTGCGCCATGTCTACCCTAGAGGTTTTGCAGAATTGTCCTAATCAACGCAAAACTCTCCTTGTAGCCATCGGTGCACTCGACCCTGATTCCTCGAATGCCATCATGTTCCAACTTGACCACTTCAAGCTGAGGCTCTCCCACCAGCTCGAATTCCAAGTTTCTGTGAACATTGCTGGGAATATTGTCCATCGTACCCTTTTAGACGAAGGCGCCTCCACTTCTGTCATGTCAATCACCTGTTGGAGAGCCATTGGCTCCCCTAAATTGAATCGTTCTCCTACCACATTAAAAGCATTCGACGGGCGTGGCTTTCAACCTCATGGGCTCTTACAAGCTCTTGCAGTTGAGTTGGGCGGAAAGACCATAACCGTTAAAGTGGAAGTGGTCTCATCCCCAATATATTATAATCTCTTGCTTGGTCGCAATTGGTTTTACGCCATGCAGGCGGTAGCCTCTTCAGTCTTCCGCATAGTACAATTTCCCCATTAAGGATGAATTGTTAATATCGACCAATTAGATTTTTGCGCACTAGACGCTACTACTAATCCTGATGACCATGTTCCTTCCATTGGACAAATGTCAAAACAGTATGAGAGTATAGGGGTTGTACTTTTGAAATATTCATCTCTCATGGGTGTTTTTTCAGCAACGGACCCCCCTAATCATGTTTCTATGGTGAACATGATCTCCACAATGATTTTATCTCACTCTACTGATGCTTGGCTTGTACCAGATGAAGCCACAACACACCTTCTTGGAGATATAATGCCTCTTTCACCTGCTGAATGTATTTACGAGGCTATCCAATCAGCACCGAAGGACCATTTAACCGTGGCCTCTCCATCCTGGTCTCTATGACGGACATCATCTCTACCTGATCTCTTACTTTGGACTTTTCATTTAAATGAGTCCATCATGGAATTTATGAATGTTGACGACGGTCAGTGGGATGATCTCCACCATAGGTCATCTTTTCTTCCTCCTTTGGAGTACATAGAGGAAAACATCCACACCCTCTTTTCACCAGACATCTACCCGTTCCCTCATTCCCCCATCCTTACATGTCTTACGGACACATAGGGAAACTTGGCCATTATTGAGCCAACCACCCCAATAGACATCTCGGTGAAACCTAGTATAGTGGAACACATTCGCATAGGAAAAAAGTGTTCCCCTGAAGAAATAGCTGCTAGCATGACCTTATTCAAGCAATTTCAAGACGTATTTGCTTGGTCCTATGAGGAGATGCCTAGGATAGACCCCACGATTGTTTCTCATGAAATAAAAACCTATCTCAACATCAAACCTATACGCCAAAAGTTGCGACCGGTACACCCCCGGAAGATGGCAGCAATCAAGGCAGAGATTGAAAAGCTCTTAAAGGCTGGTTTTATTTATCCTATCCCATTGATAGATTGGGTCTCAAATCTTGTCCCTGTGAACAAAAAGCAGGGTACCATTTGCATCTATGTCAATTATCAGGACCTTAACTGGGCTTGTCCGAAAGACAGCTACCCGACTCCCTTCATCGACTAGATTATCGATAATTGTGCCGGAAGCATCATATTCTCATTTATGGATGGATTTTCTGGTTACAACCAAATTGAGATCAACCCCACCAATCAACATAAGACGGCTTTCATCTTCCCGTGGGGAATGTTTGCATACCGCAAACTCCCATTTGGCCTTAAAAATGTTGGCGCCACATTTCAGCGGGCTATGTCGTATGCCTTCCATGATATTAAGGACTTTGTGGAACCTTACCTGGATGATCTACCTGCTCATTCAAAGCAACGTGAGTTCCACATTGATCATCTGACAGCCATTTTCCTCAGATGCAGACGGTACAATATCCATCTGAATCCTCATAAGTGTATCTTTTGCATTGAGCCCGGACGCCTCTTAGGATTTATCGTTTCGAAGGATGGGATCCACATTTATCCCTTAAAGGTGGAGGCCATCATCAACATGCCACCCTCGACTGATGTAACGGAACTTCAAAGTCTCCAAGGGAAGGAGACTTATTTAAGACGTTTTGTTTGCAATTTCGAGGAGAAGACTTAGGGGTACATGTGATTGCTCAAGAAGGACATCCCATTCATTTGGGACAACCAAGCTCAAAAATCCTTCGACAGTATCAAACATGCCATCACGCATGCCCCTGTGCTCCAACCACCCAATTATTCTCGAGATTATATCTTATATCTCGCTGCTTCTGCTACCACTATCGCCATGGTTTTGGTATAGGAGGATCAAAATGCCTAGGAACATGTAATATACTATGCAAGTAAGGGTCTTGTTGACGCTGAAACTAGATATTCACATGTCAAAAAACTCGCATTAGCGATGGTCATCGTCGTCCAGAAGTTCCAACACTATATATTGCTCTGCACCACCACCATCATCGTAGACTCAAACCCCATGTACCATGTCCTGACATGTTAAGTGCTTGGGGGCAAGTATTCATGCTGGATTGTGATACTACAAGAATTTGATCTTCTTTTCGAGAAATCCAAGTCGAAAAAGTCTTTGGTGTTTGCCGAGCTGATCTGTGACCTTCCCCGTCCTGATGCAGAAGTTGAGCACAATGAATCTTTTCTGGATGAATCATTGTTTCTCATCAGTACGACTGATCCATGGTATGGAGATATCTCGTTATATCTTCAAACCCAACACTTCAACTTTCAACTGTCTTGTGACGACCGTTATAAAATACGTCACCATGCGAAGTATTATTTAATCATCAATGATACTTTATATCGCCATGGCATTGATTCAATTCTTCGACGTTGTCTCACTCGCAATGAGGCTGAATGCGTTCTCAATGACTGTCACGCTGGGCATGTGGTGGTCACCTCTCTGAGATGGCTACAACCCAGAAGATTTTGCGCGCAGGATATTTTTGGCCTACTATCTTCAAATATTGTATTGAGGCCATAAAAAAATGTCCTCCTTGCCAACACTTCCATACGAAGAAGCGCACCCATCCCACCCCATTACATCTAGTTATTGCCGTGGGCCCCTTAGAAAAATGGGGCATTGACTTTATGCATTGTAAGCATACCTCGGCCGGGGGGCATAGTTACATCATTGTAGCTGTGGATTACTTTACAAAGTGGGCCGAAGCTATGCCTACATACCAGAACAACGACAAAACTGCCGCACTCTTCATGTTCAATCATGTAATAGTGCAGTTTGGAGTTCCTCGGGCAATTGTTACTGATCATGGTTCCCATTTTCAAAACCATATGGTTGATGAATTGAGCGATAGGTTGGGTTTTCGCCATCAAAATTCAACACCCTACTACCCGCAATCCAATGGACAGGTTGAGGACATTAACAAAGTCTTGAAAACTATGGTCCAAAGGATGGTAGGTGCGCAGGAATGCAATTGGCATAACATGCGCTTTTCAGCGTTATGGGCCTACAGAGCCTCCATTAAAATCACCACAGGTTTCACTCCTTTCCAACTAGTCTATGGATTGGAGGCTGTCCTACCTATAGAGTGCGAAATTCCATCTCTACAACTCGCTGTCAAACTTCTTCCTAACACTACTACCGAGGAAGAACATCTCTTGCACTTAGAAAAACTTGACGAGTCCCGCCGAGATGCTGCTCTTGCTAATGAAGCACACAAGAAACACATCAAATCCCAATATGACAAGTGATTTGAACCTCGTATCTTTAACGAGGGTGACCTGGTCCTCACTTATGACCAGAAGCACGAAAAACTAGGAGCAGGAAAGTTTGAATCCATGTGGCATTAACCTTACATTATCATACGTGTTTTTGAGAAGGGAGCTTATGAGCTTGAAGACTATGACGGAATCTCTTTGGGTGAACCCCGCAATGGTCTTTACCTGAAGAGATACTACACTTAAACTCGTCATGCTTAGACTTTCTTATATATACTGTACATGGCATGTTTTTTGTGTTTTTGTGTGCTATGACGCTTTTGTTTTTGAGTGTCTTTATACCTTGTTTCTGCTCCTTATACCATGTTCTGTTTGCATGTGCAGATGGCAACATGATATGGATTCACGGACGGCGCCAGCCGGCATACCCGTAACCTTGCTTCGGCATCCTGGGTACTATATACCCCAACATGTGAGCTCATTAGCTCAGGAGTAAGTTTCCTAGGGTTTGCGACCAACAATGCCGCAGAGTATGAGGCAGTAATCGGAACCCTAGCTAACACCATTTCCTTGGGTATGAACCACATTGTCATTCACATGGATTCTCAATTAGTGGTTTCCCATCTTAACCGGGTTTACGCCATCTATGATCCCACCTTACTCCGTCTCTTCAGACGAGTACATATCCTGGAAAGGTCATTTGAATCCATTCAGTACCTACACATTCCACGAGAGTTAAACACAGTTGTTGACTCGATGGCCAACTTCATTTTGGATTGGTACATCACACACACATAATATTCATAATATGTAAAAGCATTCACAACATGTAAATAATGCAATGTATAAAAGCAAACATGTAAACAAGATCACATCACTCATCATTTTAAAACACATAATGTATAAATCATCGAGAATGTCTATATATATATATATATTGCTCAAAAGAAGTGTTGGTACAAAATTTGAAGCACAATGGATTTTAGTGAGTCTCTACAAAATCTGAAGCATCATAGCTTTCAGTAGTACAAAATATGAGGCCTCTAAGCTCTCAGTACAAGTATAATAGTGTCATCAGGCCTGACGTCTGACCCGTACACCACCCCTAGCACGGACAGCCCATTGTCGCTGAGTGAGGAAGCAATCCATGGTCCTCGCTACCTTGCGGAGTAGGGCATTGAAGTGTATGGATGCTCCAACCCAAAACCTCTACATAGGTCTCGGTAGGTCATATATCGCTGGTTTAGGAACCTCCACTATCAACTAGCACAAGTTCCTATACACCTCCTCCATCTCCTCAATGGCAGCATGAGCACCTAGGGGCACAACTGCCTCCTCACCTCTGTCTCTCCTCGCCAAGAAGGAAATTCCTACCAGCCGTACGAGCCCCACATCTGCACACACATGTTATATACTTATCAGCACTACATAAAAAAAATGATAAATATACAAAATTAAAAGTACAAGGTTTTTTGTTCTCACCTATGTCACCCCATGCTACATCCTCAGGCAGCACCAAGTCAGGATCCTTTCTAAAATCCATACCACTGTACGGGAAGTCCTCAACCATGAGTAACTGGCCTTCCAACCAGCTGAAGAAATCGAGACCAAAACTGATGATAGGTCCTCCACCATGAAAAGTCATCACCTCAGCCCATCTGAGCATGTGGGGATCTCAAGGCTCCCTGTCATCTAGTACTACTTGTGGACGCAAGAGAGGGATCCACTCCAAGAGGAACGATACCATGATCAATCCATAACCAAACTGCTTGAGCTCTCCCTGCCGACACTTTGTCAACTAAGCTCGGAGGTTTGCGAGGAGACCCTCGCACCAGTTGAAAACCACGGGGGACATGCAGTCCTCCGCATAAAGCATCTGAGTTCGAGTAGTCGTGTGTTGGGATTGGCTACCCACCGCTCTAGTAATAGTAAACAATATGGTACGCAGTGGGTGGATCACCACATCCCTGATAAGAATCTCCTGACTGGAAGATCGAGCAGCAGCGGTACAATGCTATGACACCATGTCATCAACTGTGCGGTCACTGGCCCATGTTCTAGTAAGATGTACAGATTTCCCTCTCCTGGACAGACCTATGAGAAAATATATGTACTCAACATCTATTGTGAGGATGTGCTCACCAATCACGAAATATTGTTGGGCCGCATCCCAACTCTGGAGCATGTGTGATAGCAATGGGATTTGGGATCTCATCCCTTGAATCTCAAAGAACTTGAGTAAACCGCAGTTCCTCAAGGCATCCATGCATTGTGGATCATTGGCAGCTTGTTCATCTTCTACTTCGTGTTCTCGTTCCCGCCACTCTAAAACCATGTTGGCTAGCAAGCAACCTGCCAAGAAGGGCATTTAAACACTGTTAGATCCTACTTCAACCTCCGCAAGTTCATTTTTTGGATTAAATTTGATGTTTGGGAAGTGCAACTCCACCATTGCACTGCACTTTTGCATACAGTGTGATGTCATCGCATGTCACCCATTCAGGACTTGCACCGAGTCGGTCTCATCGCAGTTCCTGAAAGGGACAACTGCGACGAACCGAGAGTGTAGTAGCCCTCCATGAATTCATCAAAAAACCCAAAAACTAAACCTAAAAACAAAATCTAATCCACTGGAAAGTTGTTGGATGAAGTTTAGGATTACCTGCTCCTGGCGGTGGGTGAAATGACGGATTGTAGCTCCCGGAATCAACAAAGGAAGTTTTGGCTACAAATTGATACTTCTCCTCCCAAATTGGCAAATGAAACAATGAAATCTATTTTGGCCCATTTTTCTATTTATAAATAGAATGGAATATTTCTTTTCAAATATTTTTATGCTCTTGGGCCATTTATCATAGTTTTTGACCATTTTTGTCATAGTTGAGGCTATTTGACACATTTTCTAGCGTGCAGGAGTTGTAAGTGGTCTTTTGTGCCGTTTCTTGTATCACAATGGTCATCACAGGTATGAACACTCCCTTGAACATTTTGTTGTTGTTTTTGCAATGGTTAGTCTGTAATTATTGCGTGATCATGAGCTTACTCTTCATTTGTTCTCGTACTCATGAAACTATGAGAACAAGTACTGAGTTATGATTCATCACTTTTTCGGGCTTGTTAAACTTCCACGGAAAAGGACACCCCCCAGAGTCTACCGTTAAGTTCTTTTCAGGCTCTCGAAAAACAAAACGATTGCCAAGCAAACTTGTCGTGTTCACGCTTGTTAAAGTATTTGAATGGTCGTATTCCTGGTGATAGTTTACCCCTTTTTCGGACCAGGAGGCACTAATTATGAAAAAGGTATACTCTAGCCAATCATGACTAGAAGAGTCCTCTCCCGCGTTGTTTTACCCTTTTTCGGGCGATGAGGATAACTTTACGAAAAAGGACCATTGGAGTTCTTTAGATCTTTTCAGACTCTCTAAACATGAAATGATGACCGAGTTTACCTTCTATGGACTCGTTAAAATTTTCACATTGAAGGGCCCGTCATGGGACAAACCCCTCCTATCCTAGGTTCGGAAAATATTTGGGATTGGACTCATCTATGAGATGAGCTATACCAAGCATCTGGTTACCTTCATCAAGCTCATAAAAAACACATGAGGCACTCATCATTCATCATGGGGAAAAAGGAAAGCGTTTTTGTTACATACCTTATTAGTGGCAGTATGTAGTCGTTCTTGAACATGGCACTCATCTGCATTTGCATACAGCACTTGGATTATCTGTTTGTCCTCGAGATCCACTTACTTCCTGAGTATTGTTACTCCTTTGAGTCATTCAAAGAAAAGCTTCCATCATCAGTTACTTTGAGAAATTTTGTCGCACTCGTCATGTCAATACTGCCAAGTCATGCCATGCCCATGTTCAGGAATATGTCTATCATTTATAATTTGTAGTTAGTACACCCGCCATTAGGTCGGTCTACTCTGAGTCAGTCTTGCATGTTACTATACCATTCGATCTACCCTATACATTTTTTTCGTGTTTCATGTTGATTGATGGGGGATTCATCATGGCCCTCCTTTGACGAATTCATCCTTGTCGACTTCAACACATCATCCGAGGATTGAATCTAGAAACCAATCAAGTACCTTGGCCCTGCATGTCTCAATGGCAGGTTACCTCTCTTTCATCATGAGTTTACATCATTGACTCTTGATTGAAAGATTTCATCTTGTGTTCAACTTCAACTCATTTATTCACCCTTGATGATATGTACTATGATACCTTGGGAATCATTGACATCAATGGTGATCTCCCTCGCGCTTGTTAACAATTTACATTAATTACCGGTAATCAAATGGTTTCTATCATGTTCGAAGTCAAGACATTTGTAATCACATGGATAGATTCGTATCATTGTGGGTTCATCTTGAATATTTTACCCGGGTTGCGATGGAGTTTGTATTGAGTTATATCACATGGATCCACATTTGTATTGGTCATGGTTGTGTTATCATCTCATCATGGATCTATGCTTGTGTCTAGTAGCCATGATTGTGTTCAGTCGGTAATTACTACCATGGATCTGCAATGTATTGGTTGGAAACCATGTTGTACTTCATATGAGATTGTCAGTTCAGAGTTAGTTGTACTACAGCAGTGTCCTTTGTCCAACAAGTCTATTGCCATTACTTCTATCAAAGCACTTCACCTATCTATCTTCAACAGCTTCATGCTTTGGGGGGAATTCTGTTACACCCAAAATCTACTCATCATAAGATTCAGTGTATACACCCCTGAAGATACCTGGGATAAGTAATCATCCTAGGAGGATTTGTTCCCAATTGTGCTGAGTCTTGAAGGGTCGTAGCAGGCTACGCACTATCAAGATGTGACGTCGCACCTTGCTCCATTACAGGGTGCGACGAAGTCAGTTAGATGGCAAAAATATCTTCTTCAAGGTCCATCTCGAAGCTTGCTGACTTGGGACCCTATCCCTGACCTCTTGGAAGAGCTGGCACTCGATTCCTAAACCTTTGGAGAGATCCCTTAAGCCTCTCCTACCATCTCTCAACCTATCCTATCCATACCCTATCCATTTAGTCCTATATAAATGAAGCTCACTCCCATCCCAAGGGGAGGAAGGCTATGGTATCTACATGCTGGTGAAATCACTCTTAGAACATCTCCACTCACCCATTGGAGAACTCATACTTCCTTGGAAGGATATGGCAATTGGCTTTGTCGGAGAAGGGCTACAACGTTAAGCCTTGGTTGTAGTTCTATATCTCTATTATGTACTCCTCTATTTACAGTAATACAAATGCTTTCCACCAATATTGTCCATGTGCGCAATGATATTGAGTAGTTTACCTACTTAACTGTTTACTTAGGTCTCTTATTGTATAGATGTCTTTTACTGGTTTCTCTTGTTTCTTGTCTTGACAGGTCTTGCAGCTTGTATCTAACGACCGTGAGATGTGGAGAAACATTCAGGAGAAAGGATTGTGAAGTGAAAGTTAAGGCATCTAGTACTCGATCCTTAAGTAGATGTAGGAAATGCATTAGTATTCTGTCTATTTGTTCTAGACTCACTTTGAGCTAGGGAGGTCCGGCTCACGTCCGCTCGAGTGGATTGTCCAATAACAGTATCACATTTTGCAGATCTCTTACCAAATTCATGGAATCTTTTAACAAAGTAGGTTTGTGAGATTTAACTAAACCTTTCAAAGGTTCAACCAATCCTTCAGTAAAGAGAAATACCAAGTGAACCATAGATACATCATCCACCATAACTGATAGTTTTTGGAATTCCAACATGTACTCCTCAGGGGTTCCATTTTGCTTCAACTGTGTTAGTTCCTTGAAAGGAATTCCAGGTTCTTTTTGCTCAAATATTTTCACTAACCTATTAAAAAACTCTTCATATGATGTGACCTGATCATGTCCCAAGGATTTAAGTCCATGGAACCACCAATTATTTGCTTCTCCTTCAAGTTGCAGAATAACCATTTGTAAAGCATCCTCTTCAACCACTGGATTCAGCTGAAAATATACATCTAACTTTTGTACCGAAGCATTTGCAAAACTTTGGGATGAGCCATCAAAAGTGGGAAGGGACATTTTAACTATGGCATAACTCAATTCTTTATTTTGAAAAGGATTTATGTTACCTCCTCTCATTTTGAGCTTGTTTGAGACAGTAGAGAATTGCTCAAATGGTAAGGTCCTCCTACAATCTTCACTCAACTACTTCCATTCTGCTAGAACTTCATGCATTCCATGTTGGATGTTGGGATCCTATATGGGCTCAATAAACTTGGGTGTGGTAGCTCTTTTTGAGATATGGAATTCATTGGGTCAGTTGTGAGGCCCTATCTTTGAGAAAATACATTCATTAATTTCCTTATTTTCCTCGAACTGATAACTACTGCTACCTCCAAATGCCAATTTGATTCCAATTTGACTAGCCATCAATTCGAACCCTTGAATTATCTGCCTTGTCATGTCCTCAAAAAATGGTTTCATGAATTTCCTAAACTCCTCTTTCTCCTCTATCTCTAGGTTTCTTTCTCGTCTTTAGTCATAGTTGTGAAATTTTCAATTACTAGGAACTAGATTCATAAGACAATTTCACCATGGAATATTTTAGACAATGAGAGAAGAAGAATAGAGAGAATAAATTATGGAAAACACTCTGTATCTTATTCATTGATATTGTAACAATATATAACACATCCTCCATGGACAAAATCGAATTGCTTTGAGGCAATATGGAAAGAGAAAAAAGAAAGGCTTAGAAAAAGACAAAAAACCCCCTAGGTGGCAAAAGCAGTTTCCAAAACTGTGCTAGAGGCTCACGAATTTGGCAAGTATGGTATGGAAGCTCATGAGTGAAGTAAATAGGATGTATTGATGGATTTAGAAGGTTAGATATGATGTTGATGTTGAATTGGTCAAGTGGCAAAAGATTCCAAGTTAACTAGCTTTATCTTTTCCACTAGAAAGTAGAAAAAGTAGGACAAAGCTAACTAAAACTAGATAGTGTCTTTCTAATTTAAGAATAGAATAAAATCAGACAGAATCCAAGGAAATTTTATCTAGAATCTATCCGAATTTGTTTTTTTGAATGAGGATAGCTTGTGGTCCACTAAAAGACAAAACTGACCTATTCTACCCAGTCAAAACTCAGGAAATTAATCATAAATGATTAATTAATTTTATCCTAAGTCTAGAATGACATAGTGGGTTTTTTAAATGTTCCAACACCCCCCCTTAAGCCTGACTTTATGTGATGGGAATTAGAAAAATATAAAAAATATAGGGCCCAAGCAACAAGGCTTATGGTCACCCCAATACAAAAATAACTAGTCCATGTAAATCGAGGAAACAGGGAAAACCTCATGGGAACAAAACCCCCCCTCAAAAATGGACATGATTGATGTCTTCATACTGTCATGTTGCTCATTTGAATGAGTTGAATGAGTTGAATGGGCTGCTTCTGAGTAACTAACTTGATGAAGAGATTGTGGATGGCATGATCATGCATCAGTGCATCAATGTTGTGTAGGCAAGAACCACGTGTTGAAGCTCTATGAAGCTCATCTTCTGATGATGGAGAAGCATCAAATGAATTTTTCTTGCTTCTATAACATACATAATCAAATATGAAAACATAATCAATTATGGAAATAATATCTATGCATACTCCTTCCCAAGGAGAAACAATGAACTCAACAGGATCAATTTCTTCTGTAGTTGCACTATGGTGTACTAGTTCTTGTACTTTCTTCTCAAACTGATGTAGAACCTTTTTGATATTTAAAATGAGATCATGCATCTCTGAAATATCATAATGTAATTCATATGGAGAAGCAACCAATAAAGATGTGGAGTCTCCATGATTGAACACAATTTCAGTAGAAAACTTTTGAGAAACTATATCACCCAGACAGCTGAGCGAGCCTGGAGAGTGTGAGGACTTGAAGTTTGAACCATGAGTGATGGGTTCAGGTCCATATGTGTGGAATATCAATCCAAATAATTCCAAAACAATGGCTGTCCAACCAATGAAAGATATGCAAGACAAAAGTGCAACAGAGGCAAGTGACACAGTGTAGGAAAACATAGAATTGTGTAGTTTCTTAACTGGAGAACTTGGGGTTTGTAGGGTATTTTGTACATCCAAAGGTTGTGTAAATGGTGTGGGATATGTAATGACCTGCATATCATATCATGAATCATCTTCTAAATCATAATCTAAAAGATTTGAATGTTGGTGAAAAGAGCTTTCAGAAGACAAGTCAGAAGCTAGTAAAAAATGACTAGTTTTGAGAGTAGACTTGGGTGAACTGACTGAAGAGTGTATTGAGGAAGAAGTGGAGGTTTCTGATTCTGATATATCAGAATGTGAATCAATATCAGAGACATCAAAATTATATTTCACTCTAGCACTCAAATCATAAACATGATTACCTTTGGGAGAGGCTTGGAAACAGTGTTCTTGTTCTACAACAAGCTTGCCTTGTTCTTTCTTTGCAAAGTCAGAACATATATGTTATGATGTTTAAGCATCTTGGCCATGATGTCCAATTTATTCTTGAAGCAAGATTTCTTAGGATGAGTGCCTTTTCAGCAATAAGAACACTTGGGCTTCTCCTTCTTCATCTTCTTGGATTTGGAATCTTCATCAGAATCCTCTTCATCTGACAATGTCTTTTGTTTGGATTTGTCATTCTTCTTTGCTCCATGAGAAACAAGTGCAAAGTCTTTGGAGGGTGATTGATCCCTCATTTGGAGCAGCTTGTCCTTTTCTTGAGTGAGAGAAGCAATGAATGCATCCAAGGTTGGCATCTTCTACTTTGGAACTGCAATTCTTGTAGAATGAAAAGTAGACAAAAATACTGAGTATTCAGAACTCAGTTTTGACATAATGGTAAGGATTAACTGCTCATCCTTCTTCTCTATGCCACATTGCTTGAGTTGAAGCACTAGGTTCTTGAATTTTGAGATGAACTCCTCCATAGAATCGAAATTAATTGGACTAAGAGAGATCAACTCAATCTCCAACAAATGACCTCTGAGCTCGTCCTATTTTCCAAAGAGAGACTCTAGCTTTGTCCACACTTCATTTGGAGTTGATAGAGAATCGATATGGAATAGAAGATCTGGAGATACAGAGAGACAAAGTAACCCATAAGCTTCATCAAGCCTATTGAACCATTCGGATTTAAATGCAATAGCTCCTGGCTTAGTTTCAAGCCCCATAGTGACTCTATACAATCCTTTGCTCCGAAGCTGGATGATCATATGTCCCTTCCAGTCAAAGAAATTGAAGCGAGTGAGAGTCACAGCTTTGGCTTGATTTTGCTCCATACTGATGCGCTCCTGGTGATGGTAATACCTGCAAAAAACACTCTTGGAAATTTCTTTGAATCAAGCTAGCTCTGATACCATGTGAAATTTTCAATTACTAGGAACTAGATTCATAAGACAATTTCACCATGGAATATATTAGACAATGAGAGAAGAAGAATAGAGAGAATAAATTATGGAAAAAACTCTGTATCTTATTCATTGATATTGTAACAATATATAACACATCCTCCATGGACAAAATCAAATTGATTTGAGGAAATATGGAAAGAGCAAAAAGAAAGGCTTAGAAAAAGACAAAAATCCCCCTAGGTGGCAAAAGCAGTTTCCAAAACTGTGCTAGAGGCTCACGAATTTGGAAAGTATGGTATGGAAGCTCATGAGTGAGGTAAATAGGATGTGTTGATGGATTTAGAAGGTTATATATGATGTGGTCAAGTGGCAAAAGATTCCAAGTTAACTAGCTTTATCTTTTCCACTAGAAAGTAGAAAAAGCAGGACAAAGCTAACTAAAACTGGATAGTGTCTTTGTAATTCAGGAATAGAATAAAATCAGACATAATCCAAGGAAATCTTATCCAGAATCTATCCAAATTCATTTTTGTGAATGAGGATAGCATGTGGTCCACTAAAAGACAAAACTGGCCTATTCTACCCAGTCAAAACTCAGGAAATTAATCATAAATGATTAATTAATTTTATCCTAAGTCTAGAATGACATAGTGGGTTTTTAAAATTTTCCAACAATAGTTTCAACAGAATGCACCCCTTCTCCTACTTCTTCCTCTTCACAAAAGGTATTTTCAGTTTCAGTTTCTAAGGGTGGGGGATGGATTCTTGACCTAACAAATGGTCACCCAAATCAGGTGCAAGGACCATGCTCTAATACCACTTTAATATCCCTCCAAAGAAAAGTACTTGGATTCACCTTGTTTCAACCCTAGGGGTGTAGTTTACAACCGATTCCAAACACCTCCAAATGATATCCAATTTGGAGAGGATATACACATCTATCAGACACCCAAACAAATGATATACCCATCCATGTTCTACAATTTGCAAAGAAAGAGTTTTTGGGACAAGACTAGTCAATTTGAGTAGTGGAAATCCCCCCTAGGTCTTCCATTAATTGCTCTTCAAAACACTGTACGAACCTCACTAATTCATGGTATGAGACTTGGATATGTTAGGGGACATTAATGACAACATATTTGCAGCATTATATTTGGTTTTAGGGTCAAATAGGTATCCCAATGAACAACAACTTCCAGAGTCTAGAATTTGAGGTGAAAATGGTGGACAAGGAGTCTCAAATTTATTCACAAACCATAGTGACACTTTAGGGGTCTGAAAAAACTATTTGGGCCATAAAATTAAATTCATATATGTTATAGGTCAAATATGCACTTCTCCATCCCATGATCACCTTGCCTTGTAGATCACACAAAATGACACAAAGGATTGAAGAGATAGATTGCCTTGGACGACTTGTTGCCAAAAGTACACTCTTCACCTGCAAAGATTGCAATTTCCCCTGATTTTTCCACATGTACGCCCCTCTCTGCATAGAAGACCAGTGTACACCTTGAGAAAATACCCTAGTCTTCTCAAGGACAACTAGCCTACATCTCTCAAAAAGTTGTAAACGCATGTTGTAAAGCACAAAAGTTGCTTCCTGTACGCTACTCTTGTCGTATGAAACCTGCGTACACCTTAAGATGAAATCAAAAATATATTAATTTGACGAATTGGAATTAGTTGAAGTTGGTTCTGCAACTTCCCCAACCTCCCAATTCAACCACCTCTCGATCTAAACTGCCTACCTTGTCCCATAAATACAAGAAGGATCCATGAGAGAGGGACCTATAAGAAAGGCTTTAAGCATTGTTACGCTGGGCGAAAGTTCCAAGATAGAGGGAAGAGTAGGAGCCCAGGATCCGGTTGCAGAAACATCTCTACACATTAGGTATATTGTACTAAATTCATGTTTCTTTGAAAATAAAAAGGTCGAAACACCCTTCCTGTCCCAAATCAGATATCTATTGGATTGCATGTCTATTTGGCCTAATTCTTGATTATAGTTGATGTTAAATTGATATATAATTTCATCATATGTTATATGGTCAAGATACGTCGAGGAAAGTATATTTTGTGTTGCAGGTTCATCAAGTAGAAGAGCAAATAGGAGATCAAGCGAGATACCAAGTGAAAGCTAGGACCAGCCGTCGAAAAGAGGTATTTCTCTCAATCCCAATCTCTTTCTCTTGCAATAACCTAATGCAACATAATCAATGTGTTTACCTGTCAACCCCATCCAATTGGTAGTGTCCATCTCCTCACTATAGGGTAGAAATACCGAACAACAGACTGGCGACTCCGCTGGGGAGTAACCGTGTGTTTTACTGCTCTAGGATACCAAGTTAGGTGTTCTTCTAGCCATTTTTTCAGTCTCTTTGATTGTCTGAGAGGCCTTCTAAGTCCGTGTTACTTGTCCTTTTTGCTTGACTCATCTCATTCGACTATTTGCAAAGCCTCTTTGTGCCCTTATGATGCATGTATGCTGGTCTTCCCTACTTACTGTAGTGTTTTTTCTTGATGTGCCCTACTTTTTCTACTACACAGTAGAGTATTTTAGCTGATGTACGCTGCTTTGTCTAACACAGTAGTGTATCTTTCCTAGTATACATTGCTTTATGCACTACACAGTAGTGTACTTTCCTGTAGTGTCCAGTTTGTTGTTAGGGTTTGATTTCCAAGCTTTTGGTTTCTTTTCCAGTTGTTAGCTTTGCTTCCTCCACTGACCCCTGATACCTTCCATGTCTCTGTTGAGTCTTGTATGGCTCTCTGATGTCTTTTAGCTTTTTTTTGCTTTCTTGAGTCTTTGTAAGTGTCTTTACTGCCTTCTAGCCCTTTTTGAAGTTCATGCACTATTCTCTTTTTGACATAGCTACACGCTTTGGCCCTAGTTGCTGGTTGCATTCATACAAACCTACATTATTATCATTAGTTGTTTGTGGCAACGTTAGCATGATTTCTCTTTGTCTTATCCTTTCTATTAGGGTTTGAACTTCAAGTTTGAGTCCTTAGGGTTGCTTCCAAAAGTTTGCTTGGTTTAGATACTTCCTGATTGTTTTTCAGTTCAGTTCAAGTGAGTCAAAGCCGCTTAGTTAGCCTTCTTTTGAGTCTGTGTGCTTGGTAAGGTCACTTGTTGGTTCACTTGCTTACTCCTTTACTTGGATTAGTGTTTTCTTAGGGTTTTGATGCTTAGGAGCAGCCTGTGAGGTCCGCCTTTCCATTAAGAGCATTTATTTTTCCTGTCTCTTTTACACTTTGTTTCCAAGTCTCAATTTTTTCTTTTGCAAAAACTTGGTAAGTCAATTCTTCCTCAGATCATTTGATTTGTTTCTTTGAACCATTTAGGTGTTAGTCTTACTCGCACTTCACTTTTAGGTCTTACTTGTGATTTTACAAGTTCTTTTTCTTTTACAATTATCAGAAAAAGCAAAAAATTGTTTTAAGTACCTTAGTAGTAAGGTCTATCGTAGTTTTGAAGTAGCATAGTTTGCTTCGAAATATTAAAAGAAAATACAAAAAGATTTTGTTTTAGGTTTTCTTATCTTTAGTTTTGGAAAACAATGAATGAGAAAGTTTAGTGAAAGTTTTTTACTTTTATGTACTTTCCATTTCAATCACAACCATGCCACACACTTCACTACAACCTTTGAGTAAGAACAACCATTTAAAAAGAAATCCTAATAAAATATTTAGCAACATTTTTCTTTTTTAGGTATACACGACATCAACTAGCTTAGGCTAGAGTTTCAATCTTAAATCACCTTAAACTTCTCGAAACTGGCTTCATTACTCAACAATCGTAGTATGACTATCTTTTAGGTAAATCCATCTGTATCAAAATCTCTTGGGAAACTCTACTGAAACCAGAGCTAAGCACGAGGTCGTGTGAGACTAGAATTGTTGAGGGTAACCCCTCACTTTCTTTTCGAGCATAAACCAGAGCTATCTCACGTACGGGTATCCTTTTGGATTTCGGGCTTTGTTACCCTGCCCATGCGTTACGGCTAGACTGACGACTATCCCCCCAAGAATTTTCATACTTATGGTAGCCTTAGTATCTTGACCATCTAGGACTCTACATAGGTGACAACGGAAGGCTATTTCTGTTGTACCTAGGAGAGACGTGGGAGGAAACCCTCTACAAAAATTTGGGAAGGCGGTTTGGTGATTCAAACGCTTTCACCTAGAGGACCTGTGTGTGGACTCTAGGTAGTTGTTCTTCATCCTTCGTTGGTTAGTTATGGGCCCTAATAATCCCAGACTTCCCTCCGGAAGGCATCTGTTTTCCTGGTTTGGATTACCTTAAGACATTTTTAGTGGTGTGCTCTTTGTGCCGCTTGTTTTTTGGCCTTAGATATTTTTGTCCCGTTGAGTCGGAAACTATGGAAAGCATCCCGGTGAGCACCAATCAAGGGACCCCTGTTAAAGGGGCTCCTTGTGCTTTTCCATTCATTGGGAAAATTGGTACTCCCTTAATGGATACCTTGAATCTTCCGGGATTCACTATAGGGATACCGGTTTGGTTGTTTTCCACTCCAAACACCTTGCATGCTCCTGATGCTTCTCCATTAAGAACTTCACATCAAAAGCATCAGAACCCTATGCCCGCTTCGCCAGTAACATCTTCTCCTCCTCCTTCTACCTCATGTGGTGAAAGTAGTAATACTAGTAACCAGCAGTCTAAAAGGAATAGATGGAGGAAGAATAGGTAGAAGATGCCAAAGCAAGGGGGCAGCTACCCAACCTCTGGAGGTCATGCTGGGGGCACCCACCCAACCTCTGGTGGTCATGTTGGGAGAACTTGCTTAGTCACTGGAAATCATACTAAACCTCACCACCCAGCCTCTAAAGGTCATGCTGAGGGAACCCACCCAGCCTCTGAAGGTCATGTTGGGGGCACCTACCCAATCTCTAGAGGTCATGCTGCGAGAAAACTTTCAGTCAATGCAAATCATACTGAAATAATGTCTTCAACCACTGTTTCTCATGTTGAGGACAAGTCATTGATCATTGATGGTCATATTAATGACAAGTCACCAGTTACTATGAGTCATACTGGAGACACTGAATCGCCCACTGCAAGTCATGTTGGGGGCAAGCTGTCAGCCAATGCTAGTCATGCTAAGAGTACTGTTTTTGTAAAGGAGTCTAATCTTATAGGACGAAATCCAAAGTTCCCTTGTAAAATTTGTAAGGGAGATCACCTTACTCACCTATGCCCTGTTATTCCAGAAGTGCGGAGAGTGTAGTCCATGTCTAAAGGATCCTCTTCTCTTGAATTATCTATAGATTCCCAATAGCCTGATCAACCTTTGGTTGATGAAGTGGTTGAACCAATGCAATCTTTGGTCAACCCCACGCTTTCTTTGAAGTGATCGAATCGATGCAATCTTCGACCGATCCCATTAGTCCTTCGGAGACTAATGCACCTGTCCCTGAAGTCTTCTGCATTACCAGTTCGGATGTTTCCAAAATGGGGGGCACTTCATATGTGCCAAGTGAACCCCTACCAAGCTCTGGGATCATTTCCTTCGATTGGAATAGTCTAACTGGGCCTCACCTTCCTTCTGCTACACCCTTTCAGATAAAGGTTTATATCAGAAACCATGCGGTTCATTGATGTATTATAGATGAAGGAGCCTCTGTTAGTATCTTATCCCCTTATGCTTGGAGAGATTTAGGTTTTCCTAACCTTGTTCCAGCTATTAATTGGCCATTGGCTTTTGATAAAAGACCTATTGAACCATTGGGATTCCTCCCTCAAGTACCTGTTCTTTGGGTGGAAAAACAGTCTTAATTTATTTTATGGTTTTAAAGGACCCTATGTATTTTGATATGATCCTCAGGCGTGATTACGTATATACTATGCAAGTTGTGGTGTCTACGCTCTTTCGTGTGATGCATTTTCCTTATAATGGAAGCATTGTCACTATCGATCAGCTTACATTTGTTGATCCTGCTTATTACCCAACTATAGACCAAGTGTATCCCTCGCCAGTAGGCACTACCATGTCACAATAAAATATTGTGGCATATTGTTCCTTGAGTCCAATTTCTACTGAGAAAAAGCCTCTAAATTCAAGCTTACCTTCTCGGAACTAGCTCCTGGCACATGACCAGGCAATGACTCCATCTGAATGTTTAGATATATGTTCCATCTGGGATAATATACTTACCTCTGATGAAGTTTTCCTAGAGTCTATAATGTAGTCTTCCATTCGTTTGGACATTGATCCACCAACGAGCATTCTTCCACCTTTTCTTCGAGTTTGTTAAAAACAGTAAGGAGGTTACGAGCATTTCTTCCACCTTCACTTCGAGCTCGTTAAAAATAGTAAGGAAGTTATGAGCATTCTTTCACCTTCACTTCAAGCTCGTTAAAAACAGTAAGGAGGCTACGAGCATTTCTTCCTTCTTCACTTCGAGCTCATTAAAAACAGTAAGGAAGTTACGAGCATTTCTTCCACCTTCACTTCGAGCTCATTAAAAACAGTAAGGAGGTTATGAGCATTCTTCCATCTCTCCTTTGAGATCATTAAAAACAGTAAGAAGGTCATGAGTTTACTTTTTCGGGCTCGTTAAAACTTTACGAAAAAGATCTTTATAGAGTTCTTTCACGCTCTTGTTTGACTCTTTAAATATGAAAAGATTGCCGAGTATAGTCGTCTTTTCAGACTCGTTAAAGGATTTGAAGCGACATCCGCTTAAGTATAAGTTTAACCCTTTTCCATACTTTTGCGGATTACTTACGAAAAAGGAATACTCTAGTCATATGTGGCTAGAAGAGTTCTCCTCTCATTGTTTTATACTTTTTTGGGGGAGGGGACTAACTGTATGAAAAAAGGACTTTTGGAGCCACTCTTTAGGGTTTTCAGGCTCTCTAAATATGAAAACACCAAGTGAGCATTCACCTACTCGGGCTCGATGTGAAATCCACGAGAAGGTATATAGAGGATCTTTTAAGTTTTTCAGACTCTGTAAACAAGAAAACACCGACGAGCATTAACTTACTTGGGCTCGATATTAAAATCCATGAGTAGGTGTATGGAGTTATTGCTTAAGTTTTTCAGACTCCTTAAAATTGAAAACGATGTCAAGCAAGAACAGATCTCGACTCGATATTAAAATCCAGAGATCGGTGTTGTTGCTTGGTTTTGTAACCAAGCTTATGCAATGGGCACCTATCAACAATGTGATAGCAGTTTCAATATAGAAAGAAAAAATGATTATGAATTAAATCTAAACTAGCATGTGCATATAACGAATAAAATTAAAAATGATTCATAGAAAGAACAAGAAATGAAAGAATGTTTTGTATTATAATACCTCAAATGGTGAGGATTTGCAGTGTTGAGTAGCTCCAAGGTTGAGATGCTCCAAGCTCCAATGGTCTCTTCTCCAAGATTGCTACAATGGTCAAGACCTCAAGAGAGATTTTGACGGCATGAGGATAGGATGATGGATGGATGGAAAGTGAGGAGCCCCTACCACCTTTTTATAGTTTTTGGTGGTGGGGAATACCATTATGGTTTTGAGAAAACCAATGGTATTAACCAACATGGTTTAGGTACCTTTTTCCCTCTTTTTTCCTTTTTTGAATATTTTGAATATTTTTATTCCCTTTTAATATTTTTGGGAATTCTGGACCCTTTTTTAGAGTTTTTTTTTATGTTTTTTGAGGAAAAATATATCTTTTGAGGAGAAAAATGGTGTATTATGGTCTTTTGGTGACCTTTTGATGGTTTTAGAGGCTCAAATGGTGGAAAAGTGGACAAATGGGTCATGTGAATAATGAAATGAGCTAGTGAGCACTTTTTGGGTGTTAACAAGTGTTATAAAGTATTCATCTATCTCTTCTTCAAACTCTGTAAAAAATGAAGAAGGTCCCGAGTCTTCCTCCCATGGGCTCATTAAACTTATTACATGGTTGAACTTATTGAGTTTTCTATATTTCTTGGACTCATTAAAACAACAAGAAGGCCATTCTTTTATAAAAAAGAATAAGGGATAAGAAGGATATATCACATCTTTTTCAGTTTCAAAGGCAGTTCAATCAGTCATATCCTTGAACACAACACCTACTTGAGTTTTTCATGTTAGTTGGGTTTTAGTTTTTGGACTTAGGGTGAACCTGATCTTTGAGTTTTTACTCCCTCGGTTGGTTATTATTCCAACCATATGGAGGGGCTGTTATGTCTCCTACATCGCAGACTTATATCATTTTCCCCTCATGTTGAAAACTGCCTAAGTCACTTTGTGTCGTGCTCACTGTTCAAGGATACAGCCTGTGTCAGCCATTCTACAGTTTACCTTGACTTCATGTGTCGGCCATCCTAGTGTCAGTTTGTTTCATCTTATTACTCGTCCTACTCCACATCAACTCATCCCTGTGAGTGTTCCTCGTGTTGGATGATGGAGGATGCATTAATGCCTCCCTTCCAGCAAACTTCTTCCCATCAACTTCAGCTCATTATGCTCTGGGAATGAAGTTTAGAGTTTCGGTTAGTACCTTGGGGATTGCAGTCATCAGTGGCAGTTTCTTTTGCTGTTGAATAAATGGGAATACATCAATGTCTCTTATTTGACAGGTTCCTCAAGTGTTCAACTTCAAGTCCTCTTATTCGCACTTGTTGGATCGTACTAGGTACCTTGGGCCCCATTATCATTATCGATGGAAGCCCTCGCATTTGTTAACAGTATACATCAATGACCGGTAATCAAACGATACCCCCCATGTTTGAATTCAACACATTTATTCACATGGATAGGGTTTGTACCTTGGGTTGTTTTGGATGAAGACCTTGGGCCTATGATAGCATCACCATATTTATGTTATCACCCAAGCTGCGCAAGACTGAGCCTCACTCATTTTGGCTCTTCATGAGACTTAGATACAGCTTGTTGTTATGGCTATGATATTTCTTTTGACATGGATCCACGCTTGTATTTCAATGGCCATGCTCTATATATACATCTCCTAGTTATGTATCAGAGATCATGTTACACATCTATATGATATCAAGATTGTAATTGATCGCTAACCTTGATCGCTGTTTCAGGTGTTTTTTGTGACTTGGTTCTGCGGTTTCTTGCTCCTCCTCTGACTTGGAATTATAATGTATTTTGGCCATCATTTCCCTCTAACCTCACACATTAGGGGGCATCTATTATAGGTCAAATATGCACTTCTCCATCTCATGATCACCTTTCCTTTCATATCACACAAAAGGACACAAAGGATTGAAGAGCTAGATTGCCTTGGATGACTTGCTGCCAGAAGTACACTCCTCACCTGCAAAGATTGCAATTTCCCCTGATTTTGCCACATGTATGCCCCTCTCTGCATAGAAGACCAGCGTACACCTTGAGAAAATACCCTACTCTTCTCAAGGACTACCAGTGTACATCTCTCAAAAAGTTGTAAAATCATGTTGTAAAGCACATAAGTTGCTTCTTGTACGCTACTCTTGTGGTATGAAACCTGCATACATCTTAAGATGAAATAAAAAATATATTAATTTGACGAATTGGGATTAGTTGAAGTTGGTTCTGCAACTTCCCCAACCTCCCAATTCAACCATCTCTCAATCTAAACTGCCCACCTTGTCCTATAAATACAAGGAGGATCCATGAGAGAGGGACCTAGAATAAAGGCTTTAAGCATTGTTACACTAGGGGGAATTTCCAAGTTAGAGTGAAGAGCAGGAGCCCAGGATCCGGTTGCAGAAACATCTCTACACATCAAGTATATTGTACTAATTTCATGTTTTTTTAACAATAAAAAGGTTGAAACACCCTTCATGTCCCAAATCAGATATCTATTGGAGTGCATGTCTATTTGGCTTAATTCTTCATTATAGTTTATGTTAAATTGCTATATAATTTCATCATATGCTATATGGTCAAGATACATTGAGGACGGTATCTTTTGTGTTGCAGGTTCGTCAAGCAAAAGAGCAAATAGGAGATTGAGCGAGAGACCAAACGAATGCTAGGACCAGCCGTCGAAAAGAGGTGTTTATCTCAATCCCGATCTCTTTCTTTTGCAGTAACCTAATGCAACATAATCAATGTGTTTACCTGTCAACCCCACCCAATTGGTAGTGTCCATATCCTCACTATAGGGTTGAAATCCTGAACAACAATATACATCTCAATACATGAATAAATATATTAGAAAACTCTGATATAAAATAGGTACAACATCATCCCAAAATTATTATGAAAATGGCTCGAATTTCATCCTTGATTGGAAATATCACTTGAATTATTTAGAGCTGTGGCTCTCATGATATGAATATTATAGAGATATTCATCAAATTACATTGCCATGAATTCTAAATAACAATCCTCCAATAACTATATGCAACAAGAAGTGCGCCCTTGCACATTTACATGACATTGAGAGAAAGATAGTAGAATAGACATAGAGAAGAATAAGAGAATATGAACTCGAACTCAGTTGGGGTTTGAACCTGCATAAAGAAATATCCATGAATATTTTTTGAGAGGTATGAATGGCCTCTCCATCAACCAACTTGTATTGGAATATTTCACCCTCAAAATTGGTTCTAAGGAAGGGAGGATGAACATCCACTGTGCAAAGACAAGCTATGCTCTCCAATTGTGTCAAATGAGAAATGATCAAAGCTGGTCTCCTTCTTTCTTATTGTATTTTATTAACCTCCCAAGGCCTCCATAGCTCTAATTCCCTCCAAGAGAATCATCCTAATTCGAATTAGGGAGAGATACCCAAGAATGCCACTTGTCCAACACTTCCTAGACCTCATCTTTCATCAATTCGAATGGGGGGAATATTGGCTGCCATAACTCCGCTTGTGCACCATATTGGAGGCTATGTTTATCCCTGACATGTTGTATATTTCATATGTCATCAATCAGGTCTGAAACTTGTCATAAGTGTCATAGAATCTTCATCATTGTTGTCATAGAAGTTAGGGAATCTAGCTCCAAGTGTCCCAATTCTCCTAAGATGCCTCTTTCTCTTCCATGGGAATTACTCTTCCACTCTAATTCGACCCTCATAGATTCATGCCATGAACAATTCCTCTCCAATTCCCCCAAGAGTGTTAGAATCCACCTTGGATTTGAATGGGTGAGAATAGGATGCCATGTGGTATGAAGAATCTTGCCTTGTGTGGGTCCCACACCACCTATGCGCCCTCATGGCCAAGTGCCACCTTATTTTCTTATTATAGTTATTTATTTAGCCCCTTTAATATATATTTTTCAATATAATTTCCATTTGGGTTCTTATAGCTCCCTTATTCCAAGTCTAAATGTTTCCACCCCAACCTAGGGAACTAGTAGATTGGTGGAATTTTCCCTTCATGATATTTATTTGGATGGGGACATTACACGATTCATCAGAGTGAAAAGTATGGAGGAGACGATTTGGTAATGGTGAGGATGAGGTCCGTCGAGAGGGCATATAACTTGAGTTAGATGCCACCAAATGTTGGTCATCGAATAGATTTAGTGCCTATTGGATGACCTCGTAAGTGGCTTCAACAGGGCCGAGAGGCATCACATCGCCAATCGAATCAAGGTCAATGATATCGGGAACAATCCATGGGTCCGTTGAGTTGGAGCAGGAAGGGAGCATGGAGGAGATCATGTTCACTAGCGCAACATGTGATGGGGGATCAGGTGTTAGAAATACTCCCATCAATTATGAGTATTTTAGGATTCCTACCTCCACACTCTCATATATTTGTGATGAGTGTCCCAAGAGAGGGACATTATCGGTAGGATGAGTAGTGGTGTCTGGTGTACAAAATTATAACTAGTCGATAATAAAAAATTTCCCTTGGTGGGGAAACTACACAATGCGGAAGACGGATGATGCGACCGTAGTCATGGCATAGAACCAATTTCAACCAAGTAACAAGTTATAATCCAATGGGGAGGCGACTACTTCCACATTGATGGAAACAGTCTTGCCTCCCAACTCAATGGCTAAAGATTGTGATAGCTTGTGTGGTTGAAATCCACATCCATCAAATGCTTTCAAGGTAGTGAGGGAACGGTTCAATTCCGAAGAGTCGATGGCTTTCCAATAGGACAATGACATAATAGAAGTAGAGGCTCCCTCGTCGAGGAGAGTACGATGTATACTTTTCCCAACAACATTAGTAACGATATGAAACACTAGTTGGTGTCAAAGCATCAGTATGAAATATTCCAATCTAAACATAATCGTATTAGAAGAATATGGATCCACTACTCCAATAGAATCTAGGAGAGTCTTACGATAATTGGGACAGTTTTGTAATACTTCTAGCATCAACATAGCACATGGTTCCTAGGCTAGATATTCTACTATATTTTATTTTTTAGTGGCCTAGGAATTAGGATTGAAAACAGATTTTCAAATTTTTTTTGGTAGATGCAATACTACATCTGGTATGGGTTTGTCAATGGTCAACGGACCTTGTGACGGTGGAGTGGTGGGAGAATATGTGGACAATTTTTCAATATTAGGAACATAGTCGTATGTACGTGTCCTCGTAGATAAGTTGACCATTTCGCTGCGCACCCATGAGAACATGAGCGGTTGTGGAAGGTTCTCCTTGGGAAGGAGGTGGTGGTTGTCCAACCATTTTTTGTTGTTGTGTGGGGAAGGGGTCATTTAAAACTGCGGATGTGGGGTTTCCCTTGATAAACTTTTGGACTTCTTCATGATGTGTACATTCTTTTGTGAATTGATCGTCACTGCACAGTAAACAAGGATATTTGGCCTTCCATTTTTATTTTGTGTCATTAGGATCATGATTATTTTTGTGCTCTTGCTGGCTAGAAGACTTCTTGGATTTTCCTTTATTCTTCTTTTTACCACTGGATTTATGAGGTGAAGCAAATTTGACTGAATTCACCTCCATAGTGGAAGTTGTTAGAAAAAAACAGGATCACAAAGCAATAACAAAAAACAAAAATGCAAATATAACATACACATTACAAGAGAGACACAGATATATCATGGTTGACCCCAACTTGGGCTATGTCCACACTGAAGTTTCCAGTCCTTATTATTATTCCGTCCAGCAAACTGGAGGGATACAACCTGCGGCACAACCGCTGCACTTCCTCTTCACTGTCTCACAGTCTCTCTTCACAGATCTCAGAGATCTTTACAATGCATAAAACCTAATACATCATTAACCCTAGCCGTGTTACAATGCATTTATTTTATAAGGGAAATACAATGGGAAAATACCACAGGTTACCCAAAACCATGGGCCCGAAAACTGGTGGCGAAAACAGCCCCAAAACTTTTCCTCGGGGGCTAAGCCCACGAACCCCCATTTTCTCGGGGGCGTTGCTCCCAAACCCCCTTCTCGGGGGCTCTGCCCCCAAACCGCCTTTTTCGGGGGCCCACTGGCCCCCGCACCCCCCATCCGGGGGGGGGGGGTCGACCCCCCTTGGAACCCCTGAGCGTCGGTCCAGGATCATAACCAAACTTGGGGTATGGACACGGTTGAATGATCATCTATGAGACTGGAAGATCTGGCTCCACAACCAACAGAAGTAGGGTTGGGTGACCAGTTGGTGTTTTTTCCATCCTGCGACAAGGATGGGGTTGAACTGATGTGGTTCGAAGATCTACTCAATTGAGTAACAGGTTAGGTATGAACAGAACCATTGATTCCATCGGCATGTGATCCCGTTATAGGTTTTGTTGGGTCCTATGTGGGGTGTGGGGCATTAGGAATAATGTCATATAATGTGCTATATCGAACATAGACTAAGCCTAGGCACTAAGAACGCGAGATGGCTTATGTTAATATTTAATATGATAAGACAGAAAATATCAGCATTGCATTTCATTTCACAACAATAGCATATACAGGATCACTGAAAGAACAACAAGCACAGCATAAACACAAGAGACACACATTTATCCTGGGAAACCCTCATGGCGTAGAAAACCCAGCAAGGCTTCCTCAATATAGATGACCAGCAAATACAAAGATGTAAACCCTAGACATGAGCTCCTTCTCCTTCATAGTAGATATCTCCCTCACCTATGTGATATTCACAAGTGAGTTTAATGTGTGTTAAATGAGGAACACACCTCCTCTATTTATACACAACTCCGACTTGACTTTTAAACTAAATAGGTCGGCCCCAACTTAACTAATTAACATAATGTGAGAGGGCTGACCCCACTAGGGTGGTCTAATAACCCTTTAACCCACATGACTCATACATGGCCGACCCCCACTAGGGAAATCTAACAACCCAAGTTACCACAATCTCCACGGAGGAATAAAAAATCTCCGAATATACAATAAGGTCTTCACGGAGGAATGAAACATCTCTGGAATAATAAAGTACAAATATAATATTCTTAGAAGTTACAATATTTCAACACCCCCGCTTAATGAGAAGGATATTATAACAATATCTACAGGAACAAGGAGTCATCGGCTACATGATACATGATACATCTATAAAGCATTGGAATATTTCTTTATACATCATCATTAGTAACTCTTTCAGTTACTGGAACATAATCAATATTGGAACATCAACATCGTCAGTATTGAGTCTTCATCTTCTGTAGCACTCGATCATCTACAGCATCATCATCTGGATCTACCGATCAACATCATCATTTGGATCCTCACAATCAACAACATCGCCATCTATATCATCAAGATCAACAACATCATCATCTAGATCATCACGATCAACAACATTGTCATCTAGACCATCACGATAAACAGCATCGTCATCTAGACCATCACGATGAACAACATCGTCATCTAGACCATCACAATCAACAACATCGTCATCTAGATCATCACGATCAAGAGCATCGTCATCTATACCATCACTATCAATAACATCGTCATCTAGAACATCACGATCAACAACATCATCGTCTAGACCATCACGATCAACATCATCGTCATCTAGACCATCACGATCAACAACATCGTCATCTAGACCATCACGATCAACATCTGGATCCTCTCGATCAACAACATCAACATGGTAGCATACTCTGCAATGTACAAGATCCAGTTACAGGATGATCAATCCCACTCACTTTAGGACATAAGTCTAAGGATGATACAATCCTATCACATGCATTTTGAAGCAAACGTTTAGGGACGATGCAGTCCTATCACGTACATTTTGAACCAAATGTTCAGGGACGATGCAGTCCCGATCTGCTTACAGGATGATCAATCCTTCTCACTTTAAGACACCTCTCATGTCTATGGACGATACAATCCCGATCTACTTATAGGATTATCAATCATTATCACTTTAAGACACCTCTCATGTCTAGGGACGATGCAATCCCGATCTACTTACAAGATGATCAATCCTTATCACTTTACGACATCTCTCATGTCTAGGGACAATACAATCCCAACCACAGTGCCAGTCCTTTTTCATACTGGATGTGACCTAGATTAAATCTAGGATTTTACCACCTGTGAATGATCACCTGCTGCTACACTGATCATTCCAGGAGTGAGCATTACATCATTACAGGACCTGTGAATGATCACCTACTGCTACACTGAGCAATCCAGGAGCGAACATTACATCATTCCAGTCAACCACAAAGCTAGTACTATTTCAACTTGGGTGTGGCCTAGATTAGATCTAGGATCAACAACCTGTGAAAGATCACCTGCTAATCCAGGAGCGAACATTACATCATTATAGGACCTGCGAATGATCACCTGCTGCTACAATGAGCAGTCTAGGAGTGAACATTACATCTTTCTAGTCAACCGTAAAGCTAGTACTATTTCAACTGGGGTGTGACCCAGATCAAATCTAGGATTTACAACTAGTGAATGATCACCTGCTAATCCAGGAGCGAACATTACATAATTACAGGTTTTGTGAATGATCACCTACTGTTATGCTGAGCAGTCCAGGAGTGCACATTACATCATTCACCAACATATTTCTCGAAGACAAGAGTCTACGGATCAATTTAGGGACCAAAGTCCGGGGATGATACAATCCCTCTGTTCCACTAGGGACCACTTCTCGGAGACATATGTCTACGGATCAATTCAGGGACCGAATTCCATGGATGATACAATCCCTCTCGTCCATTAGGGACCAATTCTCAGAGACATATGTCTACGGATCAATTTAGGGACCGAAGTCCAGGGATGATACAATCCCTCTCATCCACTAGGGACCACTTCTCAACCTTATCGTTGATATCATTGACCTCATCGTCGGGACAGGTAACCTCATCATCGACCTCATCGTTGGAACAGGTAACCTCATCATCGATACATGTATCCTTATCATCGATACAAGTATAGACATCATCAATATAAGTATCCTCATCATCGATATAGTATCCACATCATCAACCATATCACTCCCCCTTTCGAGGAGGGTCCTTCTGAACTACACTAGGCTTGTCTCGGAAATACTCAAACTTTACTCGAGACAGAGGTTTGTTCAATATATCAGCAACTTTTTCATCAATGCTCACATACTCGATCTTTATAGCTCCTTTCTGCACCATATCCTGTATATATAAATATCGGATCTCTATGTACTTTGACTTATCATGGAACATTGGCTTCTCTGTCATCTTGATACAACTCTGATTTTCACATAGGATCACAGTGGAGTCCATCTCTAAGTCAAATAATCCTGATAACAACTTCCAAAGCCATAGCACTTCACAACTAGCAGAGCAAGAAGCTATATATTCTGCTTTAGCTGTGCTGAGAGCCACACTATACTGCTTCCTGCTAAACCACGAGATCATGGCAGATCTTAGACAATAACATCCTCCCTATGTGCTCTTCCTGTCTGATACACTTCCTGCTCAATCAACATCTGTGTAGACATACAACCTGAAGTCATGATATCCAAGAACCAAAGTCTATCGTATCTTTTAGGTATCTCATCACATGCTTTGCAGCTATCAAGTGAACACACCTAGGTTCCATTAGGTATTGACTCAAGGTGTTCATATCAAAGCATATATCTGGCCTTGTATTCGTCAGATACATCAATGACCCAATAATCTTTCTGTATAGAGTCACATCCACTAAGTGTGAGGAGTCACCATCTAATAACTTCAAGTTGGAACCCATTGGAGTGGTCATGTCCTTACATTCCAACATATCAAATCTTTTTCAAAATTTCCACAGCATACTTTTCTTTGGTTGAGAAAGATTCCTTCCGAGCCTTTCCATACTTCCAAACCTAGGAAGTAATGCATCAATCTGAGATCTTTCATCTCAAATTCTTTAGCTAGCTTCTTCTTGCTTTCCATTATTTGTTTCTCATTCCTTGTCAGAAAGAGATCATCCACATAGTATCATCCATAACCTTATGGTAAAGGTTAGGATAAGCTTTACTTCTGGTAAAGCCCAAGCTTGTCAATAAGCTATCAATTCTCTCTCTGTGACTGAACACCATTCACATTCTGCATTGAATGATCTTCTGTATATCTATCCATGCCATCTCCCGTTAGATGGGTCTACTCATATGAGCCTCAAGATCATTCGAAATCTGTGGTGGGTTCCTTCTTGCATCCATCTAAGAGAAGAATTTCATTTGTATATAGACACCATCTTTAACCTTGTAGTAAAGGTTGAAATAGGCATCACCCATGGTGAATATTAAGCTCATCAAATGACTATCGATCCTGGGTACCCGTACAGAGCCTGATTCACACTTCTTCTTCTATTACACCATTAAGAGAATGGTCTTATCTAGCCACTTGGAGCAAACATCTCGTCATGGTCCTCTTCCTCTTTCTAAGAGAATCTTCTAGCCACGAGCCTTCTATATTATGTTTGATTTGTAAGTCTTCTTGTTCAACATCCATCACTTGTTCGGTGTTCATCATTCTTCAAGATCTTTCCTACAAATCAAAGTTAATTAAATGATTAGTAATACTTCATAATCATCAAATCATGTTGATATGATAACCTATTATGCATATAGATATGATTCACATAGCTATGCAACTATCTTGACCAATACTTTGGCACAACACTTTTCAATATCCTGTGTGCATACAGTGGCTATCTAGATGCCTTCCATCTCTACTAGAACATACTATCAAGAGCGTGCACAGCTCTCAACATGTCAGCAAAGAGGTTTCATTCTAGATAAACAACAATGGAATGTTTGTCCAACTTACCCATCATATGCATATTAGTAGTATACTGTTCAATGCTATATGAATGCTCACACTATGCATGATATATTCTAGGAATACAAATATGCATACAAGCAATATCATTTACTATTTCAGAGATTCAAATAACAACTGAAATACTTATCTTTTATGTTGAGTGGTTGCCTCTCGCTTGATCTCTATATGTCTTTGAACTTCTATTCATTCTATACCACTATGCATGCTTAAGTGTGCACTAGTGTCATCCTCATGATCTCATACATAAACATACATTCATTAGTATAATCTCAATACTATAAAAATATTTTGTATGGTCATGATCATTTCATACACAGGTATACTTACTTAAGATCCTATCACAAGGTAGGATTCTAACTTGATATAGGAAAACATACCTGGATTATAATGCTTGGTTATGTCTTAACATACCCAAACAATATCTTCTTTGTTCTCTTCAATGATTTAGAGACCTTGTGCTAGAACCTGCATATCTCATAGGTTAAGCATAGTAGAACAAAGTCATACATACCTTGTAAGTAGAGCTTCTATGTGATCAAAGATTATGGATGAGTCTTTGTCTTCATGTCATCATGGTCATAGAACTTGATTTGTCTTTCTTGATGTACATGTATCTTGTTAGCAAACAACATCATCCTCATACAACACCACATGTGCATTAGTACAATCATATAACCCTAATGAATGAATGTCTTCTATCATTCACATGCATTCATACTTTTACTAGGGTGATAATTAAGACAATTCTAAGATTAATCAAGATTGTACTAACCTCAATAATATGAAGACAAACATATCATAAACTTAATCATGAATAGATTTCAACACATACTTGTATCTCTTCAAGTCATACCTATCAGGATTGTTTTTAACCCAATCCACTTTGATTTGCTGAAACTGGATCTGGAGTTGGATTAGGGTTTGTTAAAGAAACCCTAAAAATTCAAACTTTGAATTTCAAATTTCTAAATGGATGGAAAGATGTGGCTTTCTAAGCTAATCAAGATGGTATAATTTAATTTTGAAAACTACAAAATTTGACCCCTCAAAATTGCCTTTGAAACTTCTAGATTCACTGAACAAGACCCCGAACTAGGGTTTGATAAGGACCACCCTTTTTCCCAATCCAAAGGTTCGATCCAAATCTCTAAACTTTGATTTTTCTGAGGAGCTTCCAGCCATGGTCACAGACTTCAAAAATTCCAACTTTTGCAAAAGCCCTAATTTTCCACCTTTCCGATCAAAATCCCGAACTAGGGTTTGGTCAAGCCCAACCTTCTGACCAACCAAAAATTTAGATCTTTCTCTCTAAATTTCAATTTTTCTAAGGAGCATTCATCCATGGACTCTGATTCCAAAAATTCCAACTTTCTCCGAAGCCCTAAATTCCCGCAGCAGTGATAAGCCAAGAATGAAGGTGCTCAAAATCCAATTTTGTTTTGACAGAAATATGCACCTGATTGTTTCTGGTGCATCTCTTAAATTACAAATCCACCGATTCTAAACATTCATTTTGTGGTATCTTGACCTGTCATCTTTCCAACCCCATAGGTCTGACCTCAATTGGATTCTCTGAGAGAGATTTATGCCAAGTGTCACAACGTGACCTGTTTATGGGATAAAACAGGAGATCGAACTTGTACGGCATGCCCTATGTCACTGGTTCAACTTTGGCCTCTAAAAAACTTACCTGAGAAACTAAGGTCCGTGCTCTACCTATTACCTTTTACGGAATTTCATTTGGAGCTTTCTAGCCCAAGTTGTGACTTTTTTTCCTAAGTCACTTGTTTATGACTAAGATCTGAAAGAGGCAGAAACCCTAACTTGTACTGATCATAAATCACAAAGTACAACAAATTAGAGGTTGTCCTTTGGACACAAGGTACAAGGGGATGTTTTCTACAAACTGTAAATGTTTCAGATCCTGAACCTTCTCCAAAATGGATTTATAGCAAAAGTTCCACGATGACTGGTTTTTGCTATATAAAACCCTAACCTTCAAATTGTCGCAAGTGCCATACATTGCATTCCTTTAGGGTAGCTCTAATACCATGTTAATATTCAATATGATAAGACAAAAAATATCAGCATTGCATTTCATTTCACAACAATAGCATATACAGGATCACTAAAAGAACAACAAGCACAGCATAAACACAAGAGACACATATTTATCCTAGGAAACCCTCATGGGGTAGAAAACCCAGCAAAGCTTCCTCAATATAGATGACCAACAAATACAAATATGTAAACCATAGACATGAGCTCCTTCTCCTCCATAGAATATCTCTCCCTCACCTATGCACTATTCACAAGTGAGTGTAATGTGTGTTAAATGAGGAACACACCTCCTCTATTTATACACACCTCCGACTTGACTTTTACACTAACTAAGTCAGCCCCAACTTAAGTAATTAACATAATGTGACAGGGCCGACCCCACTAGGGTGGTCTAATAACCCTTTAACCGACATGACTCATACAAGGCCGAAGCCCACTAGGGAAGTCTAATAACCCAAGTTACCACAATCTCCACGGAGGAATAAAACATCTCCGGATATACAATAAGGTCTTCACGGAGGAATGAAACATCTCCGAAATAATAAAGTACAAATATAATATTCTTAGAAGTTACAATATTTCAACAAATTTGAGTGAATTCACATCCGTAGTGGAAGTAGGGCTGGGTGACCGGTTGGTGTTGTTTCCAGCCTGTGACGAGGATGGGGTTGAACTGATGTGGTTTGAAGATCCACTCGATTGAGTAGCAGGTTGGGTATGAACGGAACCAATGAGTTCATCGACATGTGATCCCATCATAGGTTTTGTTGGGTCCTATGTGGGGTGTGGGGCATTAGGAATAATGTCATATAATGTGCTATATTGAACATAGACTAAGCCTAGGTACTATACACGCGAGATGGCTTGTTCTTCTGTAATGACCCCGGCCATAGCAACGTATTTAGCTATGATGGGTAATAATGACTTGGTAAACCAATCGAAAAGTACCTGATACAGAATGGCAACTTTAATGAGCCGACGTATCCTTCTCCACTCGTGAATATGGTTAGAAATGTGAGTGGAGGTTGATTGTCGAAGAGATGTCAAAAGATCCGTACCAGTTTCATAGCAGATCGGTAATTGAAAATGGGTCAAAAATTCCATAGATAAAGCTCTAAAATCAGCGAAAGAGTGTGCGGTAACTCGATGTACCACTTTGCAGAAGTACCAATGAGGATTCGTTGAAAAATCCTCAGACAAATATAATCATCCATTAAGGAATTGGAGGAGCAATATAAATGGTATTTCATTATGTGGTTCTTAGGATCCTCACCGGGTTCGCCGTCAAATTTGGGTATGTATGATGATAACTTCACGGGAATGGGTGGCCAATTTATGCCATGTTGGATGGGATCATGGGTCAAACGTGACATATCTGGGAGATCTAACGTGGCCATAAATGGTAATTTTCAGTTTGGTTGCAGATACTGGTAATATTGATAAGGAATTTAGGTACCAATAGGACCATGGATTGATTGATCATAAGGTCCTCCCATAGAGGGTTGGCCATATGGAGGTTGTCCTCCTGGATTAGGACGTGGACCTCTAGGATTAGGAGTTGGACCTGAAGGAGGTCCTCCATTGGAGTGTGGAGGACCTACTCCAGATTAAGAGGGTCCTCGAGATGGTGGGGGTGGATGTGGGATAGGTGGTAAAGGAGGGGGTGGGACAAGTGGTGGTGGGGGGGGAAGGGGGGGGTGGGCCGCTAGCTGGAGGTATGGTCGGTGGAGAATTATGATGCTCCCATGGGGTGTTCATGTTTCCGGGATAGGGTAATTCAGGGAAATGAGTCCCTGGGCTATTTTGACCTATGGAAATATTGTGATTACTCAGGTATGTGTGCCCCAATGGGGGATGGTTCCAAGTCGATTGTCCCCCCACATTATGTTCCCACGTAGTTTTTCCCATGGATACGAGTGAAATTACAACCATATTTTAGTTCATGTATGAAGGATATCCTCCACTTACGCTTCGTCCCATAGCTAGAGGTTTCCCCCCAGTTAAATTGTGTCTAATGACTAGGGGTTTCCCCCTGGTTGAAGGTTGTCCACCAATTGGAGTATTCCCTATAAGAATATGTTGACCACTAACCACAAGTTGACTCAAGACCAAATATTGACTAATAACTATAGGATATCCTCCTCCCTAATTTTGAGGTGGAGGTGTTGTTCCAGTTAAGAATTTAATGGTAGCTGAAGATTGCTCTCCAGTTGTTGGGGTCAATAAGGGTGTAGAACTGACCGACTGATTTTGATGTGTACTAGACTAAAAAGAAGGTTGGCTCAGTTCATAGGTGGTGACAATGGGTGCAGATATTCCTAGTGAAGGGAGAACAAAAGAATGTATAGGGGAATGATGTTTGGAAATGCGTACCTCTGGGGTGGGTCGTGGAGGAAAACTATGGCGCATTAACCTCTCTCCAAGTGTGCATAAACGTTCGATAGTCTCATAAAATGGTGTGATAATTTCCTCGTTTGAGATCCATCGGGTAGGGAATAGGTGTAGTGGAGTTTCCACCATTGGAAGTGAAACAAAATCGTAAATACTATGACCTAAGGAGGTCCCCCAAAATGATGCAGTTGGACCAAACGCAGTCACTATCGAGTCGTATGGGGGTCAAGTCAATATCCAATCGACGGCTCCAGGGTTACCTTCAAGTGGGTGATGAAAAGATGTTTCATGCGGAGGAAGTTGTTCCACCAACAAAGGTCTTGTAGGATCAGTGATGGGCGGATTTACAAGAGGATAATAGTTTACTCCTGATTTAGGGGTAGGAATTCCTTCTTCGCGTGATCCAGATGTTTTGGTTTGATCCATGATTTCTCCTGAGTTCTCCTCCTATCTAAGGAGATATTCAGGTGGCCAATTTATTATTCTGCGGGATCTTCTTAAGGGCTATTCAGCCAGGGCGGCTGATGAAAGGCTTCTCCTAAAAATTCTTCAAAAGAAAAAACACACTTCAATTCCTACTCAAGATAAATCCACAAGCACACTTTTGTGATAGGTTGGATAAGTATGGAACCTCACGGGAGAATCAAGGTGTCGCAACTCGCAATATACTACAGGGTCCAACAATAATACTCGGCCCATTTTCTCAGAGAACTAACCAGGGAGGATTAGGACCGTACCCTTGACCGTATTACCGGACTACCTGGCAGTACATGTGCAGTAGCTCCCTGAGTGTTGTTCTCGGTGCATTTCCACGCCAAGATAGCCAATGGTTAATTCAGATGGTTTCAGGAATGCTAATGGGGTCTCCCAATATAATCAAGGTACGTGGGAGCTCAAATCCATAGTAGTGTTGTCTAATGCACAACCGTACAATAGGACCCTTCCTATATACTATCAAGTACATGAAGTACCTTTGTATATACCCGAAGGTACGTGAAAGGTCGTTCGATATACCGAATGGTACGTGGAAGAACTGCAAGTCCCTGGGATGTAGTGTAGGTAGATAACAACAGCTGCTAAGTTTTAAGACACTGAAACACGTCTCTGCTAATTTTTAACCTAGGCTACTGCTTGATTTTATCTTATATGGTTAGGTGAATGCATGAAGTGTAGACTTGTATAGTAAAAAAAGTGCATGACTAAGCTAAATGAAGTGCAAGTCTTTCGCTTTTCTCTTCAATGCAAACTAACTGAATTAAGGAGAAATATTTTCTTTTTCAAAATCAAATGAACAAAGTACCCCCTTTTTACTTTCTTCTCTATTCAAACCAAAATACTACAAACACTCTTTCATTTAATCCAACAAAATAAAAAGAACACATCAAATAAATAAATAAATAACTTTTTTCTTTTCAACTAAAGCTAAATCTATGAGAAGAATGAAAAGATGAACTTCTCTTTTAATTGCAATAACTCTAATTTGAAAACAAAGAAAAAGAAGTGAAAGGGAAATAAAAAATATGAGAGCATTTACTAGCTTTTTCAATACTTCGAGAAGGCCTAAATTCACTTAATATTTCCAAGGATATGAAAATGAACTTTTCAAAACCAGGAGAATCATAAGTATTGATAATTTTTTAGAGTTTTCAAAGTTTCTTAAACAACTATCCAAAGCATAAAACACTCTTCTCGACAATCTCAAGTAATCTACGGGAAATGAATATAGTAAAGAATTTTTTATTTTCCAAACTAATGTACTCAAAAATATGAGAATGATGCAACTTCTTTAATCTTGATTCAGAATACTAAAGACTATTTACCACTACAACCTTTAAGCAACTAGAATTTCTCAAGAAATTAATCACCCAAAATCGTGACACAACACAAAAATCCACACCAAATTTTGCAAAAATCGCAACAACTTAACTTTTGGAGGGCTTAGAAGTCAAAGTGAACAAATCAGAGATATTGAAAAGGAATCACAATACTGGTTGTACTTGCGAGGGATTGAAATTTCCCATGAATGGAGAATCACCCACTTAACTAACTAGGACTCAAATCAAACTCCAAATTCCAAAATAAGCCAAGGACAAAGCACGCTGAGTCTGGGGGATATTGTGGTTGCAATGAACAAGACACAGACCTTAACAAACCAATCAAAACCAATTTTGTGGGATTTTCTTACCCTGTGCACTAAGATTTTCAAGGTGACGCACTCTGCAAGTATACACCAGGGCATCGGAAGACCAACGACACGGTTTGAAAAAATGAGAAGTGCATCAGTGACGCGTGTTGAACACAGACAAAGCACGTCAGATATGCAATCTGCCTAAAGGAAAGAGGCGTCATAATTACAATGACACAGAAAAATAACTTCCCAGGTGCGTCAGGCGAAATCCAACTATGAAAAAAAAATCTTAAGAACAAAAAGGTAAATGGCTTAGCTCAATGTCCCAATCAGAGATTGGATCACCCAATAACTCTCTGAGAAACAAATCCAAGATAAGGATGCAATTTAGAGGCTATTGGAAGAAAATCAAGAAAAAAAATTACAACCAAATCAAAGACTATGGGATAATTCCCCAGTATGGTTGCCAAATTTGTTTATGGACAATCCATCAGTGTGGACACTAACCGATCTCCCTATTACCACTAGTACAAAATGAGAGATAAGTGACTAGGCGACTTAAAAAGTTAGTCACCATTGTTTTTTCAAGGCATAAACGACTAAAATTAAGCAATTTTAAATAAGCCAACTAAAAACGACTAAGATAAACGACTAATTTAGTCACGGGATAAAATATATGACTAGATAACAAGTGACTAAAATAAAAATGACTAACATAAATGACTAATTTAGTCACAGGAATATAAATATGACTAGCTAACAACGATTAATGTGAATTAGTCGTTTATGTTAGTCATTTATAGTTGTGTCACACTGACAATGGAAAATTACAATTTTGATGATGAATTTGTACAATATTTTACTAAATTTTAACAATGCAGATGGATTTAGAGATCTTATTATGGGGGTCATGGTCCATGTGTGTGGTCCCAAACCACCATATTGGCCCTCCATAGGGGATATTTGGCCTGGAAGTGGGATGTGGTGCTCATTTTGAAATTTAGAACACTAGATATGGTTTCTAACACCACAGGAAAATGATCTAAAATTCTAGTATGCTCAACCTAGGTCTTGTAATTGACATTGTCCAAGAATTCTAGCAATTGACTTGGCACTTTCATATTTACGAGGGGGCTTTACCCAAACCAGCGTGGTCTTAATGAATTCACTATGAGCATGGCCTTAATAAATTCAAGTGTTTAATGTACATAGAAGTCTACAATGCTAGGTGTTATCATGCCACTTTCTCTTAATTGTGACATTTAAGAGTTTTGTAATGAATGTGTCACGAATCAAATTTTATTGTAGAATATCATAATCATAAAAACCATGGACAATGGGATAATTAAGCATTACTGACCTTCAAATTTGACGATTTTGGATAATTATTTGTCCCTCCCAGCTTGCATGAGGCATGCAATTGCTTTTTATTCCTTTGTGAAACACAAAATCACTATCACAACAAGAAATCATCAATTTCATACTTGCAGCTTTGTTTCCTAGAAAACAAGTACCCAATTAGTATCAACTATGTTTCCCTTCCTCGCATGAGGCATGAAACTGCTCTTTATTCCTCAATGAAGCATACAATTATTGTTACAACAAGAAGGCATCAATGTCATACTTGTGGCTAATTTGTTTCCTAGACGGCAACCCAATCAATGTCAACAACTAGTGCTTTCATTTTATGAAAAATCATGTATCTTTCTTGGGCCACTATCCTTAGCTATTGAATTTTAGCTCGTGCTTGGTGAGACACAGAAAAATGTTGATCCACTTTCTCATCAACTTGTGAAATCTAATTGAGTTTTTTTTTTTTTTAGTTCAGTAAAAAAGTTGGTTTCCGTTATTATATTGTAGTAGCATAATTTTTTGTAGAGCATTTATGTTGGTTTTATCTAAACTTTGTTATGTTCATCCAATTTTACATGGATATGTTCTTCCTATTGGAAATTAGTACGAACATCCAATTACGTAGTTTAGTGCTCCTATGATGTATCTTGTACTTCTTGAAAACCCTACTTTATTTGGAATAATCATTACTCTATATAAAGATGGAGTATCTCTAAAAAGAGGACAACTATGACCTTCATAGGAGTGGAAACTAATCGATGCCTCTAACTTGTTTATGCCAATGTGTTGTATCCTTGTAATGTGTATGGATTCACTGAACCCAACTTATATATAATATATAATATTATATGTTTATTTTTAATATATAAATAATATAAAATATTATATTTTTTAATATATAAATATATTATATTAATATATAATATAATATTATATCCCTAAGATTAAGAAAGTGGGACCTAGACCACCCAAGTTAGTATAAAACATACTTTAGGGAGGTTATGGATATGTTTAATAACATGTCAATGCCAGACCATGTAAGAATTGACGATCGACCTAGATAGAAAAACTCTACTATACCAAACCACATCCAGACATCCCCAGAGGTAGATAACAATGACAAGGTACACTTGCTTGGAGCACTCAGCTATCCACAAATCCACAAAACATATAAATATATTACATACCATATTTTTTTTTGTTTGCTAGAATTTTCTTGACTTACAGGAGTGGACTCTAGTCTAATAAACCATGACCCAGGGGCATCTAAGCTGTCAAAACTACCTGGGTATCGCACTCAACTTGGTCCACACCAACCCTCAACAAGTTGGATTTTGGGTGCCTCCTCCCAACCAGCTCACCCCTAAGGGTAATTGAACTCAATTCTCCCTGTAAATGAGACCCACACCTTAACCAAATGAACTAACAAGAATTGACATTATATGCAACCATATAATTACAAAACATTCTTTCTCTCTCTATATATATATATTATATTACAAAACATACTATATATATATATATATATTACAAACAAAATCTATCATATGAAAAACATATAATATAAAAAACATAAAACATATGATATATTAATACACAAAACATGTAAAATAAACAACATATATAATATATAAAACATTTAATATGATATGATAAACATTAAACATATAATATAATACATAAAACATATCAAATAATAATTAATGTACAGCTCCATTATGATTTGGAACCTAAACGCTAAAAAACGGTTAACCACCCATCAATTGCTTGAGTTCCAATTCATGGAGATTACTTCGTCGAATTACCATGATAACCAGCCAAACTAGCCCGAATAACCAATCCAAGTCCAAATTATTGATGTTTTGTAGCTATTGATGTTCTAGAAGATCAATTTCAGAAGTTTCAGCTCTAGAATGGGCCATATACAGGTATAGTTCTAGTTCTTGACATTCAAAGTTGTTTCAGATAGTCAAAACCACAAAACATTACAACGAATCGATAATATCGCAAGGAATTCAACTTTGAAACCCTTCGAATAGGTTATTATTCAGCATGTGTGTGTGAGAGAGGGGACAAGAATCCTTAGAAACTGAAGTGCCATGGAGGGGGTTACAAGAGATGGTGGGTCTCTCGTTGCCCTGCCTAGATGGAGAAACGATTTCTCTCAGAGATTTCAATATTACCTCGATAAATCAATGTCACACATGTTTGGGAGATGGATTGGATCTCTTGCTGCAGCTATTTCATTTTCTGATTGAGAGCCAACCCTTTCAGTTTCAACCAATGAAGCAGTAGATCCAGTTGTTCTAGCAGGTAATATTTTCCCTCAATATCAGTAAGGGCTCTATGGAGGTAAGCTTAAATTATTTAGAGTGATGCAATGTTGGAACAATTTTTCTTACTTATTTCCAATTTTTGTCTTGCTCATAGCATAATTTCTGGTACATGGATAGAATTGCTAGTCCTCCTGTGTGGAGCATGTATTCATGTCCCTTGTTACTCATGGCTTCGATGGATAAGGGGTTTCTGGTACTTCCCCTGCTAGGAGGTAATGGAGCTAAGTGAATTATACCTATTACAACCATAGCTGTTGTGCACCCTTCATATTTGTTTGGGTGTCAAATCCTTCTATAATAAAGGGGCAAATAGCATCAGATAAAACCACAGAATAATGACGGCAGGAGGGATGGGTCGAAGACACAACACAAACTAGATTGCTCACTACATCTCCTGATTTATTTTATGGATTTTTATATATAATACTTGTCCTATCTAACAGTTGCTTATTATATAGTGCCACCCTACTATTATAAATTTCCCTACTACTATTATCTCTCGTATTAAATGTCCTGCTTATTTTATATGACACCACGTTAACCTTCACCCAAGGCATGCATGTTGTTCTGATTGAACAAGGTAACATTGCTATTGTAAATACGAAGGGATACAAAATAATAAACAGTTTTCTGTTAAGATAACTCTTCCTTTGTCAAAATTTGCAGCAGGGAATAAACCTACCTCATCTGAGTATTCAGAAATATCAGTTGATAAGCATGATTTTTTCTCCAAATTGATAGTCACTGGAAGAATTGTGTTGTAACAGTCTTCGGAGGAGAAAAGAAGGCATATTCCACGTTTTGTAGGAGTTGAATCAAGTCAAAAGAAATTTGTAATGATAGGATAGCATGTAATTCAAAGGAGAACATGACCTAAGAGGGGTTACAAGGGATACGAGCAAGAGAATTTTTGGTTGGTAATTGCAAGAAAATGGTAGCCCTCTGCAATATTCCATATTTGAAACTAGCACTTTGGATTTCTTGCAGAAGATATTTGTGAAAGATTCTGCTATTATTTGGAGAAGCAAGGTCGCCCAAGGAGTAGCAGCTACAGTAGATTGGGTTCTTGAGCAAATATGTGATCAGCTGAATGTGAATACTTCAGCAAATTTGGAGGTGACCCTATTAAAAACAATGATTCACCTCAAAAGACCACAATAAATTCATATCAACATACTTCCAATATTTAGGGATGAATTTACAAGGGATTGGTAATGAAGTAGCTCTCAGTACATCTTGCTATCACGACCATGGGTCTCTAAATTTTTTGTCCACAAGTTGAGAGACAACAACATTTAAAGAGCGGCGATACACTTGGGAAAACCATGACATACAATTTGCTTGTTCCAGCAAAGTAGTATATTGATTGGAGCAATGACGTTCTTTTCTAATTGTAGGGTGATCACTCCAATGATCAATGAGAACATGCAACCCATAGTATTTTCTTATAGATATACTTATAGTCTATCTAAGTAGCATGTATAGCCAACAAATTTCCAAATTTGATGAGATTTAAAGCATGAAAGCTAATTCAATAGACAATTGTAAAAGGGTATTAAAAAAACAGGAAGTTTGACACCTTTTTGAAAGAAATTTGATGTTTGATGGATTAAGACAGCGAGTTGCCATAATGCAAAGTTGGCAGCAACTAGGAAATCAAAATTAGGAGGTTCAACAGGAGTGATAAGGAAGTGAAGGCAGGAAAGAGGTCTACCAGAATATAAAAAAGGCCTCACATGCAGTTGCATGCATGTTTAGTTTGCATATGAGATTTCTTTCAACTATTTTTCCAGCAATCAAGGTGACTAGGTCAAAGAAGGGGGAGTGTTCTATATATTGGGATTTGGAAGACAGGTCCAAGGTTAGATAGTCAATTTTGGAAGTTCTATTGGTAGCAGTGAAACAATCCTTCACTCTCCATAGACCATACCTTGACCACTACCTTCATTTGTTGGCAAGGATACCATTGGCATCATGTTACATGTCAGCCATTATGATGCAAACAGTCTCTTGGTATAATATGTGATAGAATAATTTAGGCTTTCTACTAGCTCTCTGTTCATTGGATACTAATGATTTAATTGCTAGTAAATGCTTGGTAGTTCATTGTTCTTGTTTTGATTTTCTTTAATCACTCAAGATGCAATTATTTTAGTTCATTTCATTTGGTTTCCAGCCATAATCACCTCTAAAACCTGTTCTCAACCATCTAAATTCAGTGTTTGGAATAACCGTTGTTCTTTAACTATTTTAGGACAATCAAAGAGGGAACTTTAGTGTGTTGTTTTCTAGTATTTGATAGTGTACATATTCAATGCATCCAATGCACTATCTATGTTCAAATTATCAATACGGCTAATGCAATGTCTAGATTCAATTCACCATTAAACGGAAACACACAAAGATATGATGGGTTTCCCTCATCCCCACCTGGGCTGTAGATTGCACCCTGCTTCTCTTAGTGAAATGAAAGGGAAGACAACATTATGTCCATGTGTTTGTTCCCATGCAATTGTTTTAGATAGATCCAACACATAGAATCACTGTTAGTTCTTTTTGTATTGCAATGATCATGGATGGGGAATGACAACATTGTCTACAAAGGAACTAGACATACTTTCTTTTTCTGCAATTTCCTATGCATTAACTAGTATATTTGGGTCATTATTGTGTTCCTTTCCAGTAGTGTGCCAAAGTATGCTACTAATTGTAGGTTGAGATCACCTGTAAATCAAAACCTTTTAAGTTTCTAATTTTCTTAGCCTTCTTTTCAGTGGCTTTAGTATCTAGGTTAGCTAGTTGTCTTCTATTATTGATGGCGTTTCTATAATGCTGCTATATATAAAGACAATATTTTCAACAAGCACAAAATCAGCATCAGCAAAGGGGGCATGACCTTGGTTCTGTCAATAATGCTTCTATAATAGAAACATTCAGATCTCACTCTTGTTAGCAGTGGCCTAGTGTCTTCCAACAGGGGTTAGCTTGTTGCCTCTATCGTACTGGTGATTTTTTTAATGTGCTATCATATATGAAGGGGCTGGGAGCTTGTTGTGGAGGTGACTTCCTCATTCCCTATAAATTCCATATAGACTAGCAATGTCTCTACGATTTGAGTGTGAACTTTTGTTGTGCTTGGCATTGTCATTTACTAATAGTTACTGTATGCAATCTGAAGCCTCAAGCTAGAGGCAATTAGGGATTTCAGAGAGTCCTGAGGCTGAAGGCAGGAGATGAGCTAACTCCTTTATAATTACGTTAAAATGAGTTCATATTATCATGTTTGAATGGGTAGGTTTTCCAACAATACAGAGTATGTCAACCATGTGCCTATAATAGGAGCATTTACTAATGGAATAAAGAGTTTTTCTAGTATCAGGCTTTGCAGATTATAATTTACCCTAAGCCTTAGCTTGGCCTTCCCCGAGCATCCTTTATTTCTATGGTTCCTCGGACTTCCTAATTTTTTGGCATACATAAGGAATATTTTCCGGTACAATGAAATCACAATTTACTATATAAAAATAGATGTTGAGTAACATATATAAACACTATTATATCTCGAAAATTAATAGTGATTTAGGTTATCTTGGGGTCATTCTTGGTGAGTTAGGTTCAGTGTTTTCTACTGCCTCACAAACCCTCACCTCTAGAGATAATGTCCTAAAATCTCAAGTGAGGCCCTGGAGGAATTAAGAGGGAGGCCATTGACACCTCACAAACCCTCTTAATTTTAGGCTGGATGTTCTCCAGCAGAAGGGGACTTCCCTATTATAGGATTGCTGGAAATTATAAGATATGAAATACAAGGTTAAATGAAGAGTTAATTCTAGCAAACCAATTTGTTACGATATCTGAAATAAAAGCAATGCTCCCCCAAGTTTATGGGACGTGGGAACAGGGAAATGCTCATTGGGGATGTGTGGAAACGCCCCCAAAATTTAGGGAAATTCACAGGGGACTTAGGAACATATCAAAAATTATAAAAATAAAATAAAAATCCAAAAAAAATAATTCATCCAATGTGTATTCATCAATGTGCAATGTAAGTACTAAATATATTCATTCATTTTCTAAATAGTACAAAGTAGAGATTGAAATTAAAAATAATGGGAATTTTTTTTCTTGTGGGGTAGGGAAAGTGAAATGTTAGTCCAAGAGCATCGTTGTGAAACCTTGAATAAAAGCAGATGGGTGGACCAGAAACTTGTGTCTTTCCATTGGGCATATGGGGCCAAATGATGACTTGATGGGAGACTATCTTAATGATGAAGAGTGGATGATGAAGATGAGATGAAACATAGGTAGATTCTGCAACTTAGTGCCAATCCAACTCACCATCTTGTTTAATGGTCATCTTCTAGAAGTAAACTCATGCGCTTAGGTTTAATGAGCTCTGTTTTGGTTGTGTTCTAAAAACTCGGGTTCTATTCGTTGTTGTCATGGATCCTCAATTTATTATGCCTCTTGCAAAGCGGAGTTATTATTTGGAGCCTCAAGAGGCCAATGGTAGAGAAAAAAGGTGTGCTTCTGCATCATCGTAGGGCCCACCACCCCCTCTGAAAATTAGACCTGATGAAACAGTTTTTCGTATACTTTGTGTTGGGTTAAATACTGGAGGTATAATTGGTAAGGGAGGCGGAATTATAAATCAAATAAGACAAGAGACAAGTGCAAAGATAAGAATTGAAGAGGGTGTTCTAGGCTGTGAAGAGAGAGTTATTGTCATTGTAGCTCCAAAAAAGGATAGAAAAGGAAATAAGGAAAAACCTATTGGAAGTGATGGTAATGGAAAGACAGAGGAAGCTGCTAATGAAAACAGTGCTGGAAAGGGATAAGATGGAACAATGGACGATGAGAAAGTAGCGGGAAGTGAAAAAGACCCTAAGAAAGAGAAACATATTTCTCCAGAACCAGAAGCACTTCTTCGTGTTCATGACAGAATATTGGAAGGAGAATCTGATGTAAAGGTGAACGAGGAAACTGATAAAAAGACAACAATCACTAGATTGTTGGTGCCTACCAATCAAGTTGGTTGTGTACTTGGGAAAGGTGGAAAGATCATTAAACAAATTTGCACAAAATGTGGTTCTCAAATCCGTGTTCTTTCAAGAGAACAAGTTCCGGGATGTGCCTTACCCACAGATGAAGTGGTGCAGGTGAGAAAATTTTGGGTCATTTTTATATAATATTTTGCTAGAATATTATTTTATCCCTATAGAAAACTTATTTTTGTTCTTTTGTCCTGGTGTAATGTAGATCATGGGAGATGTGATAGTTGTTAAAAATCCTCTAATAGTTGTATCTGATCGCCTTCGTGAAAATACTCCTCGTGATCATGTTCCTACTGCTAGATCTGTGGGTCATCTTTCTCAGAGTTCTGGCATTCCACATGGGGATAATATTTTCTCGAAAAAAATCCTCAGCAATACCAAGAGCTAGATTTCCTAGTATTGAATCAGGTGGTGGTATTGATTATCATTCAAAGGGACCTTCTTCGGTTTCTATGATGCATGAGACTGGGCCTAACTTGAGACAAAGAGTGCATCCATAAGAGGAAATCACATTTCGACTGTTATGTTCAAATGATAAGGTTGGAGGCATCATTAGAAAGGTTGGCACCATAAGTCAAGGACTTCAGAGGGATACAAGTGTTGATATCAATATTGTTGATTCTGTTCCCGAGGAAGATGAGCGTGTTGTCATCATTTCAGCATCTGCGGTAAGACATTTAATGACCACTGAGGTTGGTGCATAATGTTCATTACTCTTTTGGTTGATTATGAGTAAATGATGAGTTTCTTATGATTGCTAATAGTTTGTTTAATTTGTCACTTTCATCTTCTATGCCTACATCATGTCTTCTAAAAATGCAATGGAATGGTTGTACTCTAGACACATTTTTAGTGATATGCTTCATGCCTAATATTGGCTTCTCTAAATGGTAAGTTACAAATCAATTTTAATTACTATAGTTCAAGAAGCACTTGTACAGATATCAACAAGGCTGCAAAACAACCTATTTCCATAAAAACCTGTTTCAGTTACTGGTGTTGGGATGTACCCTGAACACATGCCTCTAGTTCCTAGTCCAATGCCACCATACAGGGGTAGACCTAAACCAAGCTCTCCTCCTGGAATGTATCCTCATTTTGGAGGACCCCTACAGGACATTGATCAAGGAGGATGATTAACTCACAATTTTGACCATGTAGGATTCCCTCCCAATATGCATCGTCCTGGAAGAATGCATCACAACATTGACCAACCGCCTTCACCAGGTCCATGGGCAGTGCAAGTAAGTTTTTTTATGATTGTTTTGATGGTAGCTAATTATTAATATTGTATTAAAGTAGCATGCTATTTTCTGGTTTTGTTTTAAATAATGATTTTGTTTTCTACAAGTGAAAATGAAAATGAAGAAAGAAACAAAGGAATACTTATGTTGATATTGACCCTACAACATATTTTTTATTTAAGTAGAAAGAAATGTGCACAAAAGTTTAGATATGATATGAAGCCATATCATAACTATATTTTTGTTGCTTATAACTATATTCTAATAATATATTGATTTTTATAAACTATATATGCAATTTTCTTGAAGAGGGTAAATGCAGGTTAATAATAGGGTGGTTGATGCATAGTTGGATCTTAATTTTTAAAAAAGCAGTTGGATGTCTTCTAATTTCTTTTGATTCAATATTGTGGCACTAGGGAATGGGTGGTGGCAGTGCAAGGAGCATGACTGACTATGGAAGAGGATTTCCACAAAGAGGAAGCCTAGGAAGGTTTGTATACTATAACAACACTGAAAAAGGAAGTTATATTTGAAAGTTTCTTATATGCTGACTTTTAACTATTTTTAGTATTTTCCTGATAATTTTGTTTTTTCTATCATGGTATTCAATCTGTTGTTGTAACAAATACAACTATAGAGTTTGTTGTCCCAGAATGTGTCATTGGCTCTATTTATTGGGAGGATGGCAGCAACTTATCCCATATTCGATAGGCAGGTTTGTCTAATGAAAAAAATTGAAATGAGCAATATGGCTTATGGCTTTGGTTATAACTGTACACTTTCTGCACAAATGATGTCTACAGTGATCCTTCTCATTGACGATTCACATTTATTTGGTGCTATAACTTTCATATTTCTGGAGCAAACGTTATAATGCATGACCCTAAAACTTTATGAAAAAGCTTACAGAACGAGACGCCCTTTTGCATCAAGTATGTCTTGTCAAGTACTTGGGATTCTTCAGTTTTGTAAACTGGAAGATATAATAGATAAGTATTACTCCCAGAAAGTTCTTTTGGTGTAGTATACACAATAGGTTGTTGGTTGAAAACAAAGAATACTTATGTGGTCTTTGTTTTATAAGGTGGGTTGTGCATAGACCTTCAAGTGATAAAATTGGTTATGAGAAGAAGTGTGATATTCTCTGAACAAATGAGCCTACGATATAAGTTTATGGAGTCTAGTATATGCTTATTTATTAACGTTCCTGAGTTTTCTTTACACACATTCTCATTTGGAAGCAATCATGCCATTTCCATACATGTTACATTTGCATATAGCTTTCGTTATTGTGCCATGTTTTTGCCATTATCTCGATAGATAAACATGGATATGATTATATTGTTCTTCCTTGTTTGAAAAATGATGCATATTTGGTAGAGAAAAATAGTATGTAAAGACACAGTAATTTGATTAATTAATAATATATGTATTCAAACATTGCAGAGACTATATATTCATTACTTAAATAATGGAATCAACATATGTACAACAGAACATTGTGTAAATAGTGAACCTTCAGTCCAATATTGTGGAAGAACTATAGTAGATTGAGCATACTAAAAACCTAACATTGTTGAAGCAATGGACTCATAAAACAACATTGTTGAGTTTTCATCACAAAGATAGCACACCTACATCCCAATGTTGTAGGATCAACATACCTGCAATACATTATTGGAAGATAACATTGCAATGTTGATATAAACACTATATAATTACCTTTTCCTTCCATTTTTTTCTTAGGGCACCCTTACAGATTGATCTCACTGATTGTTCTTCTTAGTCCCATTGACCTTCTTTTTGGTCCTTTGTTGGACATTGATAAAATTATCTTATCTTATTTGTAATGATATGATGGCATTTTCAGAAAACCCACCTGTGCTCAGTTCAAGAAGATTAGTTTATTTTTTGTCATAGATTTTACCCTGGATTTTTTAGGGGAATTCCCTACCTTACTTCAGTATAGTTGTATAGGAAACTAATAAGCAGAACAAAATGCCAATTTTTCTGGGAATTCCTCCTGCCTTAATTAAAAAAGACATTCAAGGCTTCAAGAATTAGAGGAGTTTGATAAATTATAGGAAGAATGAAAAGACATTCAACACTTGTATTAATAACAATAGTCACCTTGGATGGACCAGATGCCCTATCAAAAATTGACATCTGGCAATTATGTTAAAGTGGTCTTTAGAGGGAAGTTAGTCAACGTAAAGGGCTCAAACAAGAAGTGTGCATGCATATATGTTGATAAGCAGTGAGCACCCTTAACTGTATAGATCGACCATTTGAATCATTCATTCATCATACGATGCGCATTTGCAGAAAAACTCAATCCTGTATTACAAAATACAACAAATTTACATTAATTACAATAAAGAGCATTAGACTCCCTGCCTAACCAGGCCAGAAGAGCAAGCATATTTGACCGAGCCCCATGTCAACACTTTTGATATACTTTATACACAATATTAGTAGAGACACAAACTGCCTATCCATCCAAATATCTATGGATCATAATTCCACAACAGTGCAACTGCTACCTTCATGGTGTATTTACATCTCTTATGGACCATCAAAATGAAAAAGGCATTAATCTGACCACTAATAAAATAGGCTGAAAAAGCAGTAAAAACAAATTAGGGTTTCCAACAAGAACCGCCTCGAATGAAGTGGACAGGAAAACAGAGAAGAGAAATGTTGAAAAATAGCCTTCCACGAGGACTTCACAAAGAAATAATCCCAAAATATATGCTCAATGTCTTCTATTTTTCCACAGTGCAAGCAGAAGGCCATCCAAGAGGCCAGTCTTAGCTCACCTATGCTTGATGAAGAATGAGCCAAAACATAACTCTGAGCTCAAAAGCTCATAAGGGTCTACATATAGCATCAATTCTTTTCAGCCACCTGCCTTTTGCATCATGAAGTTTTCATCTCTGATAAGAATATCAATCACTGAAGGTATTTAACTAATCCACCAATAGAGAGCATGGGTATTATACCAGAAAATGGGTCAACCATTATGGAACAACCTTTAATTCCATCTTGGTTTGCTGCATTTTAAGGCGACCTTAAATCTTTTACCTGAATAAAATGTACACATAATATCCGTGTTGAGAGCCTCATGTTTTTCGTGTTGCAATAACATCCCATATAGATCCCTCAAGGAATACCAATCTCCTCTAGGATCTAACAGGATCATAAAGATCCATTCAAGAGGCTAAACCAAAAAAAGAGGTTACCCTCACTCCACTTCGGTTTTATTTGGAAAAAAAGCACTCTATTTTGGTTCCAGGAAGCTGGTAAAAGGTCACCTACACATCAACATCCTTTAGAGCATAGCACATTCCATAAAGATTTATCCAAGAGTTGGCTTGATATCCAGAGGAACTTGTAGCAAATACTAAGGATAAAGTTGTCATCCAAAGGAGTTTGTTAAGCATATTGAAGATAAAACTTGAGTTGATCTCGAAAAGAAGTTGTTGAAAATACTAAAGATAAAATTTAGTTTGATCTCCAACAAGATTCCTGCAAATACTAATGATCTCCAAAGGAAGATGAGTTGATCTTTAAAGGAAGTTGTTGAAATTACTGAAGATAAAAGTTAATTTGATCTCCAACGAGTTTCCTGGAAATTCATTCATCTCTAATTGGGCCTGGAAACCCTACTTTGTCATGGTATTTCAAGGTAAGCTTACTTGGTTGTCATTGGAATTATAAATTACCTGTATCTAGTTTGCTTTATAGAAAATGACCGTGAATAGATATTGAATATCTACAAGCCCAAGATAATTTCCCAGTAGTGAGCATACAATTTAGAAATTAACCCAGATGCCCTTATGGGGATTTGAGCTAGTTACCAGAATGCATTTGCTCAATCTAACCAATATTTGACTAAGTCCACTTCTTGGGTAGACAGCAAAGGCCTCGTCAAATTTCTATGGTATAGCCTAGTAACCAACCTCAAGAAAATGTTTCTTTATAGTCAGGACGTGGGAGACCATAAGAGGAGAGAGGTTCACTAGTATAGCTTACAAATGGACAGGTGAAGGATTTTCTTGAATAGTCAAGAGAGAAGGCTTCTCGCATATAGTCAAGGCCTCAACAAGACACATGTCCTCTGATGTAGCTTGGTTACCTACAAACCTCAAAAGGTTATATAAAATAGAGTGGACCATGTCAGTAACTAGTATTAGCTTATCATCATTATCTATGTGAGCACAACTGCTAGCTAGATATAATTCTATATTTTGAAAGGGTGAGACATCTCTAGTCCCGTGGGAGGGGGATGTGTTCACTGCAAAGGAGTGAAACACAATTAGTTTCCATGTAATCTTATAGAGTTAAAGACAATATGTCCTAAGCATACAATAATGGTTAGGGAATTACATGTGGTGCTTGGTTTAATTAGCCAAATAATAAGCTTTTAAGGCGGGTTCTAGTATGTAACAAGCCAAGCAATATAGGTAGGATAACATATAATGGTTATTTTGGTATAATACTACTTGTGGCCCATGTCAACGATAGGCATGAATGTTAACATGCCTATAAGTATTTATACATAATAAGGAGACAAATACTTTTTTTAGTAAACAAGACTGCACTGTGTGATTGATTTTAAATATATTCAGGGATCTCTAGTTTCCATGTTAACAGTACCAAAACTACTTGAATTTTTAACAAATTTTATGTTGGAATTGTTTTCTACATGATGCTAAGATCACGTAATTACTTCCTTGTTTTTTACAAAACTTCACATCAAAAAAAAAGGTAGAATGGATATGATGACTTTTGGTGCATATTCTAGACGTTTGACACAACAAAATCAAGTAGAGTGGATATGATGACTTTTGGGGCATATTTTAGACATTCGACACAAAAAAATTCAAGAACATGTCAATATAATGAAGAATGTTGAATATATGTACAAAAAGCTGACCTTATCAAAATTTACAATCTGTGCAGCTGAGCTTGTATTACATGGAATGTCAAGCTCAATCTCCATCACTACAAGTGATTCCCTATCCTCTGTAGGATAAATCTGCATCTTCTTAACCACATCCCATATTGGCTTTGGTTGTCCATCGATAAAAACCTTAATGTGTGAAAATATAACCGAATGTACCAAGGCACAACCTAGAAAACAAGGAGACTTGTATGGCAACCAAGTACACCTGATGAAGGATATATACCATTATCTCCCCAACCTCTTTATGAGATTTTTCCACTTTCAAAGAAATCACAATAGAGCCTCGTTCATTTCCACTTCCCATCAAGAACTTGCTTGCATGGAAAGGTGCTGAGAGAGACAACCAAAGAATAGGGACCTTCCATGTACGTCCCACATTTAGTGGATGGGATTCATTATATACTTATTGAACAAAAACTCAAAACATAATGAAACCATCAGCCATGCCAACCCTACTTTCTGACAACATTGTTTCTTTCAGCACCCTATCTGGGACAGTATTCTGATGAAAACTTCAGTTATTCATGCTAGCAAAAAGGGACTGCTTGTATTCTCTTTTTTTGAACTCTCCATCCTTTCAATTAATGTTCTTTCTAGCTCCATAAATACATTGCTGGAATTTGCAAGAACACATTTCCCAATTAGTTCTCCTCCAAACAAAGAACTAATAGACAAACTAGGCTTATGTACTTGTACATTACTGTTATCCGTAGTGTGCACATTTGAAGGTAGTAGAACAAGATTTAATGTTTGTTGCAACATAGTTCCCTCATGTTGCTTGTCTATTTTCTCAGAATTAAACTCACTAGACAAAACATGCAACCGTTGGGAGTGATAGAACCCTCTTTAAATTGAAGGTCTATCCATAAGTACAGCAAGACTAGCTTTATCTCGATTCTCGACAAGGGAGCAACTTAAGCCAGGGAGTAATATTTTCAGTGCATACTACTTCTCGTGGAAATGAACCATATCTTAACCTATTGGAAGGTATTTTTATCTTGTCTACAATGATATTATGTTCTGCATCATGTATCTTATTGTCAATATTAACCAAATTGGGATGAAAACTCCAATATGGAGAAGCATAAGTTGTTGATGACTAAAACTTTATAGAAGCACAAAACAGGACAGAAAGGGCATGAGTCAGATTCTACCATGTTGCATCAATTTGATCTAGGGGAACATCAAATAAGGCCCACTGTTCAACACTAGGAATTTTTGCATTGGCACTAGATAAAGGATCAAATCCCCCCAATCGTTCATAATCCCACCTTCCTTGAGTGAAAGATTACTCCATCACTCGAATGCTAAATTTCTGAACCTGCTCATATGGGTTAAGGCTAGATAGAAGGTAGACCAATCAGGTTAAGGCTAGATTTTGCTGCAGTCTGATGGACGTGCTAGAGTGTGGGTTAAGGTTGCCTCTACATATTTGAAAGGAGCTTCTATTTGCTTGATGTATGACTATCCTAAATGACTGTCATTTATTGCAGCAATGGGATTGAAAGTTCATCCTCATTTCTAGACTGTTTTGATTAATAACTTGAGGTATGAATTTGTCTCACTCTGCCTTACAGCTACCTATCTATCTCTCTCTCAGGTATGTCAATTGTTTCGTTAGTGACTTGTATACTAAGAGACAAAGTTTGATCATATTATATATCAGAGTATATAAAGGAAGGTCTAAACCACATTGTTTTCTTCTTTTTGTCCATTTATAATTTTATTGCATGTGCTTGACTAATTCTATTGTACAGCTATGGGACTCTACATCCAATAGACATGTAGAGTAAATTACTACTTTCATGTTTTCAATTTCTTTTTGTTTTGTTTAACAGTGGCATTCCATGTGGGAATTTTGGACAAAGTTGAACAGTTGTGGGAGATTTTATAGTTATCTTTCAAGGTATATATGATAGTGGGATTGGCATAGTCTATCTTTAGCTTTTATTTTATTTTATTTATATATCAATCTAAACATGATTTATTTCCTTGATTGCAGGTTAGTGGTTGTTTAAGTCACCTATGAATAAAATCATCACATAAGTATTCATACTTCTTGTCATCAAGCAAACTCGAAGGTATTGTTGCTAATATTTCATCTCATTTGATTTCCATTCATCTAGTGGCTAAGAGTACTTAGAGCTAATGCCCATTCTTCTTGATGTGAAATGGAATTAGTAGTATATTTATTTTAACTATTCTATATACATTTTGGGTAATGAGTTGCTACATTGGAGACTAAAGAAATTACAAGGGATCCTATCTTGTTGATTCCAAAATTTCTATCTGATTTTTTAAAAATATTTTAGAGGTTACTTTTTCCTAGGATGGGCATATACATCCTAGGAATGAACATCCAAATCTTATAAAAACTCTCCAAATGTTGTCTAAAAATATGTCCATCCATTCTAATATCATGCAATAAGTTAATTATGTATTGGTTTATTAGATGTGGAGATTTTCTGTACATATATTTTAAATATTCCAAATTCACTAGTTAAAGTTTTGGTCCTTTGAAGTAAATATGGACATCCAAATATGATTGAAACTATCTGAAGGTTGTGTAATATGTTCATGGAACCTGAGAGAAACATGCACTTGTGTTCATTTTACAGGGGATGGTGGCTTGGCCCACATTGGAGGAAGATGAGTTTGGGACACCATTTGCTCATCCTTTGCTTCTATATAAACTGAAATTCTCCTTTCCATGGATTCATCCACCATTATCTTCAAGTTACTTATGAATTTTCAGTCAAATTCAGATATCTTGGCATGACTCTAGATGACTCAGTAGATAGTTTAACAATGGATGCATGCTTGTCATTCCTATAAATTTTTGGGATTTTTTCATTTTGCATCATTCAAGCATACAAAATAATGATTACCAAGTTACTATAGATCCATAATGGCTTACCTTGTACCGCTATAAGATAGTGGAAATAAGATACTATTAGTCACCGACTCAAAAATAGTCGTTTATAGTCGAATTTTAGTCATTAATTCCTCATTTTGTACTAGTGTACAAATGGTTCGGATCTAGAACAAAAGAAGTACACAACACAAATAACTTTTCTAGATTGATCAACTTATGGAAGCTAGAGGAAGATAACTTACCTTATGATCGTAGTGATATCCCCTTTCTTGGTGTAGCTCTTAATCTTCAGATCTTCAGCTATAAAACAATATACAAAAAGTGGAAACAAGCAAGTACTAATAATATGCAAATATAGATTAATCTAAACTAGTAGTCAAAGAAGCCAATTCTAAATATCTTACAACAACAAGATTTTTATGGAAAGAATCTGCGTGAATGTAAATATAATAAATACATAGGGAGATATTACAACCAATATTTTATGTCATAACTCCTTCCAAATGATCCTAGCCTCAAAGATCCAATATTTTTCCTCCTAGTGGATGAAAGGGAACCAACTCTAGCATAATTTCACTCGCATTTAAGTACTCTATCCTTCTCCTCCCTAACCATGGAGAGGAGGGTTGTATTTATAGGCATAAATGGATAGGAGAGGTTTAGGATTTGTGGGATAAGCTCAAGGGATCATCCCAAAAGGTAATGGGGTCGAGAACCACCCTTCCTAGGTCATAGGGATAAGCTTCCACGTAACAAAGTGTTCTAGTAGCCGCTCAAAGCTTCTTTTTCTCCTTTTAAACCAACAGTGTCGCACCTTGTACACAGGAAACTCACGTCTTTGGAGAGTAATGCACCTTGTCCAAAGGCAACAAGTGTCACTGACGCGCTCTTTCAATGTGCAAAGCGCGTCACCAAGGGTCTGACGCACCTTATCAATGCGCAGGGCGCGTCGAGGTGACAACAAAAGGAAAAAGGAGCAACAACAACTCTTCTTTCAGTCAATTGGCCCAAGTGCTTCAGGAACTAGGGAAAATAGAGAACACATAACTCATGCTAATGGGATTTTGGTGTAACAATCAACCCTATTCACTTGGGAATCCATCTAGTGGTTCAAGTTGATATTCTTGTGATTTTGGGGGGCTAGTTAGGGCATAAACCAGATTTACTAAGTCATTTCCAGATTTATATTACTCATTCATTGGTTTCCCCAAAGGTGTGATTCCTATGCCTCTTCATTAGGGTACCTTCCTTGGTAATTTGGTATTGTTCCAAGTGATTTCCATCTATCCTTGAGCATATTGTGTTAGTTGTCCTCTTATAATAGTAGTAGGGTTTTAATTCATTTTCCCTAGTTGTGAGCATTTATGCATTCTAACTCATATCCTCTTGAAGTACTTGGTAAACATGCCTATATTCATTTCTTTGACTCCATAAGGCACTAATATTTGTCAAAATATTGCTCGTGAGGTATTCTTGTGGTGCAGTTTTATTTCACCTACATTAGGGACTCCCTCTGGGCCTCTAGGAGTTGGCCTAAAGCCTAAGGAGATTTCATTTTGGTGATAATCAGTGCATCTTTTGATTGGCTTCCAATCTTAGCATCGACCCTCGTGACCATTTGGAAGGGTTCTAATTTGTCCAGTAACAAAGCGAATAGCTAATGTCAATGGAAATAACTGAAAATAATCATAAGCTATGCTATAAAATATATCAACTATAAGATATTGATGATGAGCATGAGTACTTAGCTGGTCTTAAAAAGAAAAACCAAATTTGAAATACTTAGTGTTGAATGTTAATTAGACGACTAACAATAATGAGCATGCATTCAAATATTAATCTTATAAATAAACACTTAAATGCACATTGTTAGTGTGCTTATCATGAGCTAATCAACACTAAATACTTTCTTTAACTTTCATATTTGAAAATGAATAAATAGAGCAACAATAGTAGGTAATAGTAGCTAAATTCAATAGATTAAAGCAACCTACTAGCTAGGTACTTGGATAATTGTGATTGATTAATTCTGATAGTGGTATTTGGTTCTTGTTCAACATTCAAGATAGATGTATCTTGTGATGTATGCCTTCTCTTTTTGTTCAAATTAAGTGGAGATATTGAATACAAGGGTGTAATCTTCACCTCGACCATGCTTGATTATATATTGAGTTAGGTATATATAAACCAACTTATATTTGATATGGGTATCCAAAAATCCATTCTTTTTCATATTTTGGCTAAGGTCGTACTTATATCGAGTTGGGTATTCATAAACCCACTCTTAGAGGTCTTTGGGTGAGATATATTTGAGTTGGGTATCCATAACCCACTCTCTATATTCGAGCCGAGTATCCATACATCTACTCTCTATTGTTTTTAAGCTCCCTTAGTTGTATTAGAGATAGGTATTCATAAATCCACTCTTCTTCATATTTTGGCCATGACCAACCTTTGTATTGAGATAGTATCCGTAAACCCACTCTTGTTTTGTATTTCATGATTTCTCTATGTACCCTTCCTTTCATCTTTAAAGGTGGAATTTATAATGGTGTAATCCTCACATTTAGTTATGAACAAATCTTAATGTGTCATTAATCCAATTGATTGGGCATTGATGTGATCATTTTTTGTATTATTGGGTTATGGTTAAGACTAACCTAGTCAAGTTTGATATGTAGGCCCAATAACTCCTTTGGCTAGTGCACCCTACTTATGTGGGCCCATAACCCCTATTGGAATGATGCCTTACTTGATTTGTGTAAGTACACAACTCAAACCTCATTTGTAAATACTAAATCATCTTATGAGCTATTTTCTACAATATCAAGTGTTGTAAACCTATGGGCACTTATAGATGTCATTTCTATCTATTTTTGTTGTATTATTTGAATGGGTTCATCAATGAAGTCCGTGAAGTGTTGGTGTGATGTTTTTATCCACATAAAATATCAACAATGATTTTATGTATACACAACTCAATAGAGTTGACCATGGTTGTCAATTGGATCTAAACTGAGTGGTTGTGGGATGGAGTGTTATCCTCCCCACCCAACTTTTATTCCCATAAGTGACATGTTGAGATCATAATGAGTATATTGTTGTAATGGATTCGATCCCTATTGTTGATTGGCATTATGCCCTGAAGAATCTAGGATTTACCTTGGCTAATCCTCGAAATGAGGGGAAGTGCTTAGTGGTTTGCCCCTAGATATTTACTTGGAAAAAGAAATTTGACCACGGTTGATAAACAAAGGTGAGTGGGTTTATGAATACCCAAATCAAATACCACTAAGAGAGCTTGAAAAGTAGGAATGGATTCATGGATACCTAATTTGAATACAACTGAGAATGGGTGATACCAAACTTGAATATAGCTTGCCAAATACATTTGAGAGTGGGAGTATGAATACCTAGATAGAATATAAGTTGGCCTTGACCATGATACAAAAGTGTGTGGGTTAATTGTATCTAGCTCAAAATAGGTTTGTCCCATTCACAACATTCCCCCTTAGTCTAAATAGAGTACCTTGGAGACAACGCATTACATCATAGCTTCCCCCTTAGAGTTGAACGTGGGCCATATTCTTATATTTGTATCTAGTTTAGCTCCAATAGTCTTCTTCAAAATATGAGGGAATACTTAGTGATTAGGTACAGTAGCAATAGGCATACACTAATTCTAGTTTTGTACAAGACTCAATTATGATGTCTTTTCTTGGTTCATGTGTACAATAGAGTGTGGGGGAGACACAATATGTAGGAGAGTAGAGGGTGCATGTATGCACCTATCTTAGTATATTTCTCCTTTTTTCACCTTTAGTGAATTCCAATTTACATGTCCATATTAAACATTCTATTTTTTCTTAAGTTTACTTTCTAGTTTAGACTCAATTAAGCTCAGTTATGCATGCATGATTTATTATTAGGAATGTTGTGGAAAAAATTGCACAAGTGCACTCTTCCACTTGGTAAGGGGTTAAGCCTTGTAGGTTGTAGCAAGGCCTCGGTCCTTGGAGCCCCTTTTTTGTGTGGTTGGTATTCCTCCAAGTGAACCTGCAAGAGATTGTTAGTGTAGTTCACATAATTTCAAACATAGAAATATTTATAAAAAAACAAAAATGAAAGAGATGGGGGGAGAATGCAAACTCCAACAACAACCAAAGATATGCTAAACCACTCTTGTATTTCCCAATGGAATAACTATACAACACCTAGGAGGTGTGGGATTCAAGGGAATCCAACAATATCCCTTAGGGAGGCATTTTTTGTCCAAAATAAATGCTAAGTAGATGGTAAAACAATGGAGAGAAACACTTTCCCTAGATGGAATGTGGCAATGGAGCTTAGGAATGCTCACAATGGTAGGAAACGGTGGCCTATGAGGAATCTCCAACTCAAATCCTGTAGCATACCCTTGCTCTATTTTTTCTCTACAAAATGCATGCCAATGGCTTCCTTTTATAGGCCAAGAGGTGGACAACAAACAACTAGATTTAAATGTGAACTCTCCTCCTTCATGAACTAGTTCCAAGGTACACAAGGGGGAATTATTAATGCCACCAATTGTGTGAGGATCCGAATTCATATCTTTGGGGAGCATTGATCCTTCAATGTGTCGTTGGGAGTGAGTGGTCCCACTATTTTGACATTAGCGCAACTATCGAAGGAAAATCCATGCAGGTGTAGCATGGGAATTGTTCAGATAACCTGTATTATAGCACGGGTCAACTGTGTATTACCCATGATACCCTTTGTTTCGATTTTTTCTTGGTAGTTATGGACTCATGATATGTTTTGGATCTGTTGAGGGTTCCTGTGGTGATATGCATTATTTATGCTGATGACTCCTTATTGGATGAATCACCAAAATATCGCATGTGTGCAACGTTTAGGCATTAATAGATGCCCCTAATGTACGAGGTTTGGAGGGTACTGTAGAGATGATAATGCATCATGGTTTGTGTTGTTTCTCTCTTGTTCTGTAGAACAAAGCATATGTGGAAAAATAAGGTTCTCCCATGGGGGAAGATTGTTAGTGACAAGCTTTCGAGCTATAGTAAAGAATAGTTTTTATACAAATGAGGTGGGCATACCCATGCTCGTGAAACATTGTCAAAGTGATTGCAATGAGAGAGGACCAAGTTGTTGAATCTACTAAACTGCCTGGATATGGATTAAGGCGGCTTCAATCCATGTTTGAGTAAATTCCCCAAGATGTGTTGTGAAATGTTTGAATAAGTGGAACTTCTAGTGACCATGATAATTCCACTAGGGTGGGGGACCAAACCGATATGTAAATCTGCCTGATAGATTCACTTTACCAAATAGACTGCTACCATGATTTCCAAATGCGAACACTGCTACCTTCAAGAGTGCGTTCCCCCCTTATGGAATCATGTGTTGACGTCAAGTGTACTGGAAAACACTTGGTTAGGGAGCACTAATGAATCTCCCTAATAAGTTCGAGGTGATCAATTATAGTGATTGATAGGGATCCCAAGGTACGACTGCAACTACTGCAACCCTCGAAATATAATTTTTGATGTCGACGAGAGTTGAAGTGCATGATAAAATGAGACTCTTATTGTGCGAGCTAAGATCATATTATAACCGAACGGTAGATGAACAGACCTGACAAAAGATTGGTTTGTAAGCGTGAGGTTCATAACTTCCTTTCATCAATTGTAAATATGGTGAGTGGGGATGGAAGCTTTCCTTTTGGAACGACACAAATTGAAACGTGCGGAGACAAACTGCAAGTGAAAGGGTTTTGATCGAAACACAAAATGAAGGGAAATGGTGACCGGAAAAACAAATATTGTTGAACATATGGAGACTCAAATACGTCGATCAAAGGAGACCATGGGTTGCTACCAAAATAATATGGTGTTCCCGCTATGTGAGGTGATAGGGGAACTGTTTGTTCAGAAAGAATGTTGGTGGGGGTCCCCACAGTTTTGGGTGTGTCGGGGGACCTATTTGATGATGGGTGGAGTCCCCACGGCTTTGAGTGGATCGGGAGAGACTTTCCAATGATGAAGTGAGGGATAAATTTTAGATGCAAAGATGGTTTCCCATGAAACGATGCCATGCAATGTATTCCTGCGGGAATACTAAACATAATTGGTTGCTTCTGAGGGTGGGGGCCCCATAGGTGTCTTTACGGGGGTGATGATATGAGGGAGATTGCGAAAGGTGAAGTAATAATGGAGGTATGAGGGGGATTTGTGAATCATTCTCGTAACATGTGCCGAGGAATTGGACAAGTGTCTACTTGGTGGAGTAAATTCCCAATTGCAAAATGATACTCTAAGGGAGGGTCTTTTCACGTTGGGGTCAAATTCCTCAGACTTGTGGTGGGTTGACATCATGGATGTCAATTGATGACGGGGATGGAACTAGTGTGCACACCCATGGGGGAACATGCTATTTACAGTCATGATGGTGATGGCACATCAAGGCCATGAACAGGGGCCCTATGGTTATCAGCGGGAATATTGGTAGATGCCTTATAAACAGAGGGTAAATATTGTCTATACTATGAAACGAGAACTTGACACAGTTCTAATTTTTCTCTCTCCTAATTTTAGTACATATTTTTAGCTCCGTTTCAAAAAGAGGTGATGCCAGTATCACACATTTTCATTTTGAGGCATTTTTTGGGACCTTTGAATTATCTTTATCGTAAAAAAAAAATTAGTTTCTATTTTCAGGTGCATTTTTAGAAATTTAGCAAAATAGCATACATTTTTAAGCAATTTATAATGAAAAACATATACATTTTGCAATTTTTTCTATAAAATAAGACATTTTTATGGACAAAATAAGACACTTTTATTGACAAAATTGTAAAAAATTCCAGAAAATATAGACATTTAAAACCATTTTCAATCAATTTTCAGATATGTTTTGTATAAAAATGATACTATTTCATAATATTTTCCGAAAAGTGTTGATTCACATAAATTCAAGAAAAACTATACAAATTATTTGTATAAAACATATTTCAAACATTGTATATAGAAATTTTATTTCTAAAATTAAGTCTGAAAGTCAAAACATTATTAATATATCTTATCAAAATATTGTCAAACTTAGCATTTTTTTCAAAACATGAAACTAATCAACAATATCATGCAGGCCAAATTCATGTCCTCTTCTGCTGCATGTTTCCCCCCTCTAACATTATAATAAAATAAATTAAAAAACAAATTAAACTAACCCCTAACGACATTATAATAAAAAATTCCTAACAACATTATAATAAAAAATTTAAAGAAAAATTAAAAACAAATCAAACCAACCCCTAACAAAATTATAATAAAAAATTTTAAAAAGAATTAAAAAAAACTTAAACTAACCTAACAACCTTATAAACTAACATTTAAAAAAAATTAAACTAACATTAAAACTAATAGATTTAAACTAATGTTCTTATAATTAAAAATTAAAAATAAAAATACAAACCCAATAAACTAACCTAACATTATAATTAAAAAATAAAACTAATTAACTATATACTAACATTACACAAAATTAAAAAAAAACTTAAAACAAAATAAAAATTACATTATAAAAAATTAAAAAAAAAACTATACAAAATTTTAAAATAAATTAAAAACAAAAATAAAAACAGACTAAAACTAACATTATAAAAAATTAAAAATTAAAAAAAACAAACTATATATAATAACAAATCAAACTATATAACATTTAAAAACAAATTTTAAAAAAAAAATTAAAAACAATAAAAAAATCAAAATATAGAACATTAAAACAAAATTTTAAAAACAATTAAAAAACCAAACTATACAAAATCTAAAAAAAAAATATTCTATACAAAAAAATTAAAAATAAAAAAAATTTAACACAATTTAAAAAAAAAACACAAAACCATGCAATGGTCGGGGAGGTGGGTTCCGGCGAGGGAGGGGGGAGGTGGGCGACAGCGGTGGCGGGGGAAGGGGAGGGCGGCGGAGGGGGAAGGGGAGGAGGTGGTGGAGCTGGGCGGGGGAAGGGAGGATGAGGTGGAAGGGAGGGGCGGGCATCAAGCTGCTCGCTTGGGCGCCAAAGGGCGGCCCTCACAACCCCCGTCGATGCCTGGCATTAAAAGGGAGGAGGAGGTGGAAGGGAGGGGCGGGCATCAAGCCGCTCGCTTGGGTGCCAAAGGGCGTCCCTCATGGCCCCCATCAATGCCCGGCATCGACATCGATGCTGGGCATCGACGGGGGCCGTGAGGGCCGCCCTCTGGCGCCCAAGCAACTTAAAAACAATTAAAACAAAAATTTAAAAACAATAAAAAAATCAAACTATACAAAATTTTAAAATAAATTAAAAAAAACATAAACTATACAAAATTAAACAAACTTTAAACAAAATTTAAAAAAAATTAAACAAACTTTAAACAAAAAATTAAACAAAATTTTAAAAAAATTGAAACAATGCAATGTTGGGGAGGTGGGCGGGTGGCGGTGGAAGGGAGGGCGGTGGGGGAGGAGCGAGGAGGGGGAAGGGGGAGAACGACGGAGGGATAAGGGAGGAGGAGGAGGTGGTGGGTGGCGGCCGTGGAAGGGAGGGCGGCGGGGGGAGGTGGAATGGAGGGCGCGGGCGCGGGGGGAGGGGGAAGCGGAGGGGAGCGGGGAGGAGGAAGGAGGGGGAGATCACCGCCCGCTTGGGCGCCAAAGGGTGGACCTTACGTCCCCCTCGATGTCGGGCATCGACGGGGGGCGTGAGGGCCACCCTTTGGCACCCAAGCGGGGCCGTGAGGGCCGCCCTTTGGCGCCCAAGCGAGCGCTTGCGCGCCAAAGAGTGGCCCTCACGGCCCCCGTCGATGCCCGGAATCGACGGGGGCCGTGAGGGCCGCCCTTTGGTGCCCAAGCGAGCGGTGCCCTCCCCCTCCTTCCTCCTCCCCACTCCCCTCCACTTCCCCCTCCCCCCGCGCCTGCGCCCTCCCTTCCACCTCCCCCCACCGCCCTCCCTTCCACCGCTGCCACCCACCACCTCCTCCTCCTCCCTTATCCCTCCGTTGCCCTCCCCTTCCCCCTCCTCGCTCCTCCCCTGCCGCCCTCCCTTCCACCGCCACCGCCCACCCTTCCACCGTCACCGCCCACCTCCCTGCCATTGCATTGTTTCAATTTTTTAAATTTTTTTTTTTTTTAATTTTGTTTAATTTTGTATAGTTTATGTTTTTTTAAATTTTGTTTAATTTTTTGTTTAAAGTTTGTTTAATTTTTTTAAAATTTTGTTTAAAGTTTGTTTGATTTTGTATAGTTTAATTTTTTTTTAATTATTTTGTTTTTTAATTTATTTTAAAATTTTGTATAGTTTGATTTTTTTATTGTTTTTAAATTTTTGTTTTAATTGTTTTTTACGTTTTTGTATAGTTTTTTTTTAATTTTTTATAATGTTAGTTTGGTTAGTATATAGATACTTAGTTTTTTTTTTAATGTATTTTTAAATTTTTAATTATAATGTTATCTTAGTTTAGTTTGTTTTTAATTTTTTTTTTAATTTATATTATAACATTAGTTAAAATTTGTTAGTTTAATTTGTTTTTAATTTCTTTTTTAAAAACCCAAAGCTAATATTCATGGAATAGGGAGCATTCGTGCAAAATGGGAGTGTGTTAAACCAAGCCGTAGATCCCGAAGCAATATGACATCTGAAATGATGGGTATAGATGTAGACTCAGATTGTGCGCCCATTGATAATAGAGAAGAGTATGGGTCATCTACATCTTCATCAAGTCCTTCATCTGCAGAAAATGTAGATTCTGATGGGGTGTCAGAATCCATGGATGAATTTGAAGAAGCAGTGTAGATGCTTTTTATTAGTATGATTTTTGTAATTGAAACTCTAGAGGAGTTTTTGATGATGGGGTGTCAGAATCCATGCATGGATTTGAAGAAGCAGTTTAGATGCTTTTTACTAGTATGATTTTTGTAATTGAAACTCTAGAGGAGTTTTTGAATATTTATATGAACCATTTGTTCTTGTATGGTCTAATATATTATCTCATTATGAATCGCATCATAATTCCTTAGTTTTTATATGGTTATAATAGTGAAATTATTAGAGAAATTTGTTTTTTTGTTTAATATGTAATTTTCCTGGAAGTTGTAATTTATCTCTTCAAGATATTTTTTTTTTCCAATTTAAGGTTGATTTTAAAGTTTTGTTAAACAACAATATGGGATGTTTAGGCCATGTCTCTATTTTTTACCCTAAAAAAAAATACGTGTATACCGGTATCAACACTTTTCTATTTGGGGGGTGTTTTTGGTGTTTTTTTTTTCAAAAATCATCGTTTTTATGGGTAGAGTTCTCGTTCATAGTATATAGTTCTCGTTTCATAGTATAAGTGGTTGAAACGATGCCATGCAGTGTATTCCTGCGGGAATACTAAACATAATTGGTTGCTTCTGAGGTTGGGGGCCCCATAGGTGTCTTTACGGGGGTGATGATACGAGGGAGATTGCGAAAGGTGAAGTAATAATGGAGGTATGAGGGGGATTTGTGAATCATTCTCGTAACATGTGCCGAGGAATTGGACAAGTGTCTACTTGGTGGAGTAAATTCCCAATTGCAAAATGATACTCTAAGGGAGGGTCTTTTCACGTTGGGGTCAAATTCCTCAGACTTGTGGTGGGTTGACATCATGGATGTCAATTGATGACGAGGATGGAACTGGTGTGCACACCCATGGGGGAACATGCTATTTACGGTCATGATGTTGATGGCACATCAAGGCCATGAACAGGGGCCCTATGGTTATCAGTGGGAATATTGGTAGATTCCTTATAAACAGAGGGTAAATATTGTCTATATGCTAGTTTCATAATGATACCAGTGAGAGAATACCAACACCGTTGCTGAGGGATGGAGTATTTTTCTTACAATGAAAAAACAAGAGTCTCCTGCATGTCTCAGTCGTAATCCTACACATACGACGCAATGCCCAAGTGTAGTAAAGAACATGACCAAGGTTTTGACAATACATAAATAATAACCAAAAACATAGCAAACATTTCCAAGATGTTTAGGAAACATGCGATGGTTGTGGGGGATCCAAGTCTTCGTTGGAAGATGATGAATCACTGCAAATAAGGGCACCAACCAAAGGGGATTAAGAATCGATGGTATCCGATAAGGTATGTGTTTCCTCCTTAGTTTGTGACCTCTGTGAGGTTGAATGGAAGGGGGCGAGATGACCTTGCAGTCTCATTAGTTAGAGGTGAGCTTCTCGTTCGGCACACAAAATGGGGCACTAAAAGGAGAAGTGGATGGTCTCTCCATAGGATTGGCAAGGTCATGGTACCCATGGATGGAAGCATTCTTGGACTTCTTGCGTGTTGATTTTCTCCATTATGCATGCGATGGAGCTAGAAAGGATCATATGTATGGAATGTCCGCGGGAAAAGCATTCATTATGTGGTGGCGTTGTCGTAAGTTTAGACAAGTCTTGCGACGTTATAGGCTATACCATGTTTTCTGCAGCTGGTGCAACTTCTGTGGGAGGGGTGACTGAATCTATTGTGGATGTGGCAACCACATTAATAGATGTCAATTTCTGGGTTGGGAATAGATTTTCCTCAATTGTTACTTTAGTGATACAAATGGTTGCCAATGCTTCCCAGTATAGAGGGAGTTATGGGCAATGTTGTGTATAGTACCCATACTGAGTGCATATGTAACATGCATGATTCATATGCAATGTTTTGTACTTAGGTGTGGGAAAGGGAGATGTTCCCTCTGTCACTGTCGGTGGAGCGTGGGTGATGCTATCGGGGTTGTTGATAAAATTCCTTAGCTCCGGAAGAGTAGGACATAAGTTGGTTGTGTGGCCTTGATTCCCACAAAGAGAACATGGCGGTGTGACCCTTTGATTGGGATTATTGATTATAACTGGGGATTTAACTCCTACTGATTGATGCCCCCAGCTTTAGGCTTAGCGGTTTCTGCTAAACTAGACGTTGGGTTGGGTAATAGGGGAACTTTCAACTTCAGTTGTTTGGTGCCCCCATTGATGGTCCTAGTGACAATCGATTGTGGTTTAGTTATGGATGTCATAGGTTGGGCTGTCATAAATTAATGTGTTACGGTCCTTGTAGGTGTAGTACCCTAAAAAGGGACAAACTCGTAATCGACGACTAGTTTGGAAGCCATATATGGGTAGGGTGGTGTAAGGTACCATACTAGGATCCCCAAAGTTAGCCCAGGTAAATTTAATTGAGCCATAACTGACATCCCTTGTACCCCCGTGGGAGGGTACAATAATGGGATTTGGAACATTGGTGGTACCGATGGACTCAACGTTTGTTCAATGCCATGACTCAACGACGGTGTTGATGATGGTGTTGAGGTAGAGGTGGCTCCATTTTCAGCAGTGAAAATTGTGCACATTAGGCCATTGGTCGATGTAGGAATCTTAGGGGGTGGTCCCAAATACACTCCTAAAAAACTAGAGTCCTTGTGCATGCCGGGAGCAATGTCAACATATGGTTGTTCATCGCTTCAATATAGTCGGTAGGACATTTTGGGATTGCTTGTGGTGTTGGGGTCATATTAGTGAATTTGGTTGAGGGTAAATACCTTCCCATTTAAGGGAAACATCATGATATGGAATAGCGTTGAGGAGACATCCTTCATGGTGTAAATATAACTATGCCCCAAGAGGATGTTTAAGTCGAGTTCAACATTGACTACTTCGATATCGATCATAACCATCTTTCCCCCGAACTCTATGGGGACATTTTGGTACAATCCTCTTGGTTTGGATGGTCTCCCATCATATGCACGAAGAGCCATAGACAAGGGGACCAGCTCGGGGGATCCTAATCAGTTCTAGACTTTTATAGACATAACACAATTGGATGCACCTTCATCAAAGATACAACAATGAATCATAACATTTTTTACCGTAACTGGAACTTCAAATGCGACTGACGACGGTAGTCGCAGATCACCTTTGTGGAGATCAAAGGTCTTGTGGTGTGAGTCGGATGGACCGACGACGCTGAGTGCATTGAGTAATTCCTTTATCTGTAATGGGAAATACTGTAACACTTCTAACGTGGACATGGTTGCAGGGGATTGAGCCAAGTCATCCACAATACTGTAATTGTGGGAGATTTTCATGTGAGGGTTATTAGGGGTACACCGAAGTGGAACTTTCAAAATATGTGGGATTTGTTTAGTATTCCGGTGTGGTATATGTAGAGGGCCCCCTGAGGGGATAGGAACATCCTCCACCTAGGGGTGGAAGGCCCATCATAACCCCTAGCTCGCGTTTGAATTTTTATGTCCAATGTATAGATATTTTGAAAAGAGCCATCGTCGAGAGGGTGATGGTCTTGTTGTTGTATGACTACCCCTTGATTCGCAAAGGGTTTTTGTAACACAACAGTTTGTGGTTGGGGAGTATTCGTGAATTGAGGATGATTTATCACCGTCTTCTTTTTATCCTCGACTAATTGTTGGAAGTTGGGGATAAGAGGACAATGATGTGTGTAATGGCCATAATCGCTGCAAATGGAGCAACAATAATTAGTTCTCAGGGTGGGATTCTTCCCTTGTTTGGGGGTATTATTAGTCCCTTCATTTTGGTTACCCATATTTTGGTTTTGCTTGGGAGGGGGGTTTCCCCCTTTCCCCAACTATTGATTTGGTTTGTTTTTACCTTTCTTCTTCCCCTGAGTTTGTGGATTATGGGGGTTTACGACGTTCAATTACTTGAATTGTTGAGCTTGTTGAACATAAGTAGGTTGAACTAGGTTTACCCCCATGTGGAGAGGAGGTTGTTGACTAGTTGGGCATGGGAAAAGACAATATGGGTTATACCCCAGGGTTGGGATAAATGTTGTTTGCATTATGTAAGAGGTGGATGTAGGAACAGCTTATGCCATTGGTGGTGTAGGAACCATCATCACTTGGATGACGTTTGGGTATGTAGGACTATATGGTCCATACTGTAATTGACCGACTGATGATGTTGGAACTGGTGGAGAGGGTATCGATGCAGTTGGAATGGATGGGTATTATGGAACCATGTTGAATGGTGACGATGTGATAGGAGGAACCTTTCATAAATGGTAAATGGACCCAATAATCCCATTTGCTGAATGTGATGAGCCCAAAGGTGTAGGATCCAACGAACGATGCCGAGGGGCATTAGGGAGGATTATGTAAAGGTAGTTGGATTGTGCTTATATTAGATCGAAATGTTGTGCTTCTAGGATAGCCTCTTCTTTGCTTTGTCGCATGGAAGTTACGACATCATAAACTATTTCGGGTTGGAGAGATTTGATAAACCAATCCAACAAAAAGGGAGGTTTTATTTCAATCTTGCATAAAGTCTAGCATCTACACCAGTCATGGATGTGGTCCACGATGTGGGTGGACGTGTTTTGACGAAACTCAGTGAGAATTTCGAGGCCTAGATCATGTTGGATTGGTAGTACGTAAGAAATGCAATGGTCAATGTTGTGAATGTGGCATGGGTTGCACTTGCTAGATTGACATACCATTTGGCTAATGTTCCTGTGAGAGTATGTTGAAAGAGGTGAAGTTGTACAAGATCCTCCACTATGACGTTGTTAGATGAACACCATAAGGGAAAATACATGACATGGTTGGTGGGATCATCCCCCTTATTTCCTTCAAATTTCGGGATATCAGAGGGAAGTTTACCTAGCATAGCTAGCCATGTTGCATCATGAGCAATGGAATCATTAGCTAGTTTTCCCAAATCGAGTAGATTTAAACTAGCCATAAATGGTAAGTTAGGGATGACTGGTCTTGCCATTGTATGTGGGATGTGATTTCCATGAGGGGGAGAATCGGGTGGTGTTGTAAACAATAGTAGAACTCCTATGAGAGAGGATGGGTCAAAGGGAACTGACGGATCTCCAAGGGGAGAAACACTTGCCCCTAGATAGAAGGTGGAAGGAAGCTTGGGAATGCTCACAATGGTAGGAAATGGTGGTTTATGAGGAAGCTGCAACTCAAATCTAGCAGCATAACCTTGCTCTGATTTTTCTCTACAAAATGCATGCCAATGGCTTCCTTTTATTGGCCAAGAGGTGGCCAACAAACAACTAGATCCAAATGTGAATTACCCTCCTTCATGAACTATTTCCAAGGTACACAAGGGGGGATGATTAATGCCACCAAGTGTGTGAAGAGCCGAACTTGGATCTTTGGGGAGGATTGAGCCTTCAATGCGCCAGTAGGAGTGAGTGGTCCCATTGTTTTGACAGTAGTACATCTATCAGAGGAAAATATGCGTGTGTGTAGCATGGGAATTGTTCATATAACCTGCACTATAGCGTTGGTCAACTGTGTATTACCTACACTACCCTTTGTTTTGACAATTTCTTGGCAGTTATGGACCCATGTTATGTTTTGGATCTATTGAGGATGCATGTGGTGATATGGATTATTTATGTTGATGATAGCTTAATGGGTGTGTTACAAATATTATTAGATGAAGAAGGATCCGTCTCCAGATGGAGAGAGAGAATGTCAGAGAAAGGAATTGGAGCAGCAGAAGGCACGTATAAAGCGAGGTTTTTCATGCCATCGCAGCTGAAGGGTATGTGGTCGAGGATAGGAAGGGACTGGCATGAGCCAGCTTAAAGAAGATGTGGTCAGGACTCTCAGACGTGCTTCGTTTCTGTTAGTCCAGATGGTCCTTGACAAGAAACCGTTATTGACACATGTTGGGTTGAGAGACATTCAGGGGCCTCAGGGCAGTATCAATAGACCACTGTTCGAGGTCCCTGAAACCACCTAGCCGTCATGGTGCTTTAAACAATTATGAAGCAGAAAACAAGGAGGTTTTGCGTCAAGCGGGACCCATCTTAAGGAACTTGCAGCTTTCTGGCTTGGATCTCAAGACTCCTCGGCGACAAATCAATGGTCAGAAAGGCGTCAGGAGGTTAAATCCACGAGAGGTTTACCATGCTCAGTTCGTCCCTGATGAAAAACTGCAGTCTCCACGTGGCAGTTCCAGGATAGTTCAGGGGTCCTGGAGTAGGTTTCCTAAACCATTTTTTGAGGGGCTTGAAGACCGCTAATGGGTTGTTGTCTTGTCATCCTCGCTGTCACTTTGAAGTGACTCTTCCCAGTAATAATTTAGGTCGCTGGCACAGTACGAACTACAGTTCACTCCCCACGTCCGAAGCCTAAAGTGGTGGTTAAGCAATTATTGCGGTAGTATAGGCTCGCTCACCGAGGATAGTCCAAATGGCTCTATAAATACCCCCGAGTTGGCCCATTTTGTATATCGAGGCTCCTGCACTTCGTCGATCCGAAACACAAAGCCGAAGATGTGCAGATTGTTTCAAGTTCATTTAATTCAAATAGTCGGGTGACAGAGGTTTTTCAATGGTGCATTTCATCTCGAGAGGAGGCTTACCCAGAGCACTAAGGATTCGGATGACCAGCCTCCATGAGCATCCTGTAGATGCACACCCGTAGGAAGTCAGACAGGACAAGCCCAGGGTCTCACCCAAGATGTCTAAGGAAGGTTCATCTATTTTGTCAGTTCAAATGGAGATGGGCCTTCCATATGCAAGAGCATGGAATAAGGGGACATGTTGGTCCTAGCGAAGGATGATTAGATGATGAAGCAATAGCACTTGAGCAGTTTTAGCAAATCATTTACAGAATCAGATCCTATTCCACAACTCGGCATCAGAATTGAACTTTTATTCCGTCGAAAGCAAAGTCCGAGAGAAAAGGGCTTGGACAGGATGGAAGAAGTATGTGGCAGATATCCGCTAAGCAGCATCTTTCATCAGCATGGTCGCGTCTACGTCTTCATCAAGCTGTAGACGATCCAGCAAGCATTTTAAAGGTTACTAATAAACTATGAGTGATGTATGTCGTCAATACCTTATAGTTTAAGGTGATACAAACTTCATCAAACCGGACGCACTACTTTGCTAGTCAAGTGGTCCCGGGTCATAGTCATAGTATAGTCAATAGTTTTCCATATGACTGATTTTGTAACAAACTCTGTTAAGGAGTATAAACAGAAAAAACTTAAATTTGTTGAGCTGTAATTGATTGTAACAATTTCTGTTTTAGATAGTAGGAAGGCTATATATAGCCAAGCAGGCAGTAGCCAAAGGGTCGGCTTTCTCATGTAAGAAGTATTACTTTTATATCGGATAGTTGATCAATATAGAAAGAAACATATTTTTTCCCTATCTTGGAGCTTGATGGATTCAAAGTTTTGATGTGCACAGTTAGTATTTTCCTATTGTTTTTCATCTCTTCCATTTATGAATGATCTACAGAGCTATTATGATTTTTATATGAGTGCTTATGCTTAAATGTATTTCTTCTAAGATGGTTAGTAATTGAAGTATTCATGCTACTTTGTCTTGAGGAAATATTCTTGTATTATTCAGTGGCGTTCTGTGTTTCATTTTGTTAAGACTATTGAATTCCTCTCCCAAGCTCAACACGTCATTTTGTAAATGTGGGATAAAGATTTACTTTCACAGTACCTTCGTCTTGCACCATTTCATTTCCATTTACCACTCAAAAGTTTGATTTTTTGGCACATTAAAATACTGCCCATTTATATTTCAAGATTGGAATCCCACATTGCTTTCTGCTAGCTATGTTTTGATTCAGTAAAGTTTCAGAAGATATTATTGATGCCCAGGCACAATTTTAAATACAACCATAGAACGTCTCTAGGACAAACAAGGTGAATTGTTGAAATGCCGCATGTGTGAAACTTTTAGGAGTTAACATATGCCCCATGATGTATGAGATTCAGAGGGTACTGTAGAGCCGATAATGCATCATGTTTTGTGATTTTTCTCTCCCATTCTGTAGGACGAAGCATATGTGGAAAAATATGGTTCTCCCATGGGGGAATATTATTGGTGATGAGTGTTGGAGATATAGTAAAGAATAGTTTTTATACAAACAAGGCAGGCATACCCATGCTCGTGAAACGTTGTCAAAGTGATTACAATGAGAGATGACGAATGTGTCGACTCTACTATACTGTTGGGATATGGATGAAGGCGGATTCAATCCATGTTTGAGTAAATGACCCAGGAACTATTACGTAATGTTTGAAGAATTGGAACTGCTGGTGACCATGATATGCCCACTGGGGTGGGCTACCAAATCGGTATGTAAATATTCCTAAGAGCTTCACTATACTGAATAGAGTGATACCATGATTTCCAAATGTGAACACTGCTACCTTCAAAAGTACATTTCCCCCTGATGTGATGATGTTTTGACATTGAACATGGGGGAAACCACTTAGTTAGAGAGCACTAATGACTCTCCCTACTAATTTCAAGGTGATCCCTTATAGTGATTGAAAGGGATCCTAAGGTACAACTACAACTACTACAACTCTCAGAATATAATGTTTTGACGTCGGTGAGAGTTGAAGTACATGATAAAATGAGAGTCTTATCATGAGAACTGAGATCATATTGTAACCGAATGGTAGATGGACAGACCTGAAACAAGACTGGTTGGTAAGCGTGAGTCTCATAACTTCCTTTGATTGATTGTAAATATGGTGAGTTGGGATGGTAGCTTTCCTTTCGGAATGGCACAAATTAAAACGAGCGAAGTCAAACTGCAAGTGAAAGGGATTTGATGGAAATGCAAAATGAAGTGTAATGTTTCCAAAACGAAGTGTAATGGTGACCAAAAAAAGAAATACTGCTGAAAATATGGAGACTCAAATACATTGATCAAAGGAGACCATGGGTTGCTACCAAAATAATATGGTGTTCCCGCTTTGTGAGGTGATAGGGGAACTGTTTGTGCATATAGAATTTTGGTGCGGGTACCCACAGTTTTGGGTGTGTCGGGGAACCGATTTGATGATGGGCGGAGTCCCCACATTTTTTAGTGGATCGAGGGACACTTTCCAATGATGAAGTGAGGGATAACTTGTAGACTCAAACATAGGTGCCCCATGAAACGATGCAATGCATTGTATTCCTGCAGGAAGACTGAACATAACTAGTTTCTTCTGAGGGTGGGGGGCCCATAGGTATGTTTTCATGGGTGATTATAAGAGGGAGATTGCGAAAGGTAAAGTGCTCATGGAGGTATGAGGGGGATTTTTTAATCATTCTCATAACATATGATGAAGAAACGAATGAGTGTCTACTTAGTGGAGTAAATTCCCAATTGCAAAATGATACTCTAAGGGAGGATATTTTCATGTTGGGTTAGATTAATCGTACTTGTGGGGGCTCGACATCATGGGTGTAAATGGATTCCAAGGATGGAAATGGTGCACACACCCATAGGGGAACATGTTATTTATAGTCATGATGTTGATGGCACATCAAGGCCATGAACAGGGGCCCTATGATTATCAACGGGAATACTGGTAGATGCCTTATTAACGGAGGGTAAATAATGTCTATATGTCAGTTTCAGAATGATACCTATGAGAGAATCCTGACACCGTTGTTGAGGGATGGATTCTTGTTCTTATAATGGAAAAATAAGAGTCTACTGCATGTCTCAGTCGTAATCCTGCACATACGACGCACATACCCAAGTGTAGTAAAGAATGTGACCAAGGTATTTACAATGCAAAAATAATAACCAAAAACATAGCGCACCTTTCCCTGATGTTTATGCAACATGCGATGGTTGTGGGGGACCCAAGTCTTCGTCAAAATATGAAGAATCAGTGCAACTGAGGGCATCGGCCAAACGGGATTCAGGATCGATGGTATCCGGTAAGGTAGGAATTGCCTCCTCAGTTTGTGACCTCTGTGAGGTTGCATGGAGGGGGGAGATATGACCTTGCAATCTCATTAGTTTTAGGCGAGCTTCTCATTCAACGCGAAAAAATGGGGCACTGAAAGGAGAAGTGAGTGGTCTCTACACAGGATCGGCAAAGTCATGGTACCCGTGGATGAAAGCATTTTTGGACTTCCTAAGTGTTGATTTGCTCCATTATGCATGGGATGGTGCTAGGAGGGATCATATGTCTTGAATGCCTACAGGAAGATAACTCATTATGTCATTGTGTCGTCATAAGTTTAGCCGGGTCTTGCGACATTATAGGCTCTACCACATTTTCTACAACTGGTGCAACTTCTATGGGAGGGGTGACTAATTGTGTCAATGATGTGGTGACCACATTAATAGATGTTGATTCCTGGGTTGGGAAGGGAGGTTCCTCAATTGTTACTTGAGTGGGACGAACGGTTTCCAATGCTTCCCGGTATCGAGGGATTTCAAGTAAATGGTGCGTATAGTTCCCATACTAAGCGCATATGGAACATGCGTGATTCGTACGCAATATTTTGGACTTAGATGTGGGTGAGGGAGATGTGCCCCCTGTCATTGTAGATGGAGTGTGGGTTATGCTAATGGGAGTGTTGAGAAAACTCCTTAGCTCTGGAAGAGTAGGATATAAGTTGGTTGCGTGGCCTTGCTACCCACGAAGAGAACATGGCGGTGTGACCCTTTGGGGAGTATTGATCATAACTAGGGATTTTAACTCCTGTTGGTTGATGCCCCTTAATTTAGGCTTAGCGATTTATGCTAAATTGGAAGTTGGGTTGGGTAATAGGGGACCTTTCAACTTCGGTTGTTTGGTGCCCCCATTGACGGTCTTAGAGACGACCGATTGTGGTTTTGTTATGGATGTCATAGGTTAGGCTACCGTAACTGAATTTGTTACAGGCCTTGTAGGCGTAGCAGCTGAACAAAGACAAAATCATAATGGGCAACTAGTTTGGAAGCCATCTCTGGGTAGGGCGGTGTAAGTTACCATACCCAGATCTCCAAAGTTAGCCCAGGTAAAGTTAACTGAGCCATAACCGACATCCCTTGCACCCCCGTGGGAGGGTACAAGAATGGGATTTGGAATATAGGTGGTACCAATGGACTCAACATTTGTTCAATTCCATGACTCAACGGTGGTGTTGATGATGGTGTTGAGGTGGAGATGGCTCCATTTTCAGTGGTGAAAATTGTGCACATTAGGCCATTGATTAATGTAGGGATATTAGGGGGTGGTCCTGAATACACTCCTAACAAATTCTAATCCTTGTACATGCTGGGACCAATGTCAACATACGGTTTTCCTTCGCTCAGTATAGTCGGTATTACATTTTCAGGATTGCTTGTGGTATTGGGGTCATAGTAGTTAGGCTAGTCAAGGGTAACTACCTTCTCGTTTAAGGGAAACATCATTATACGGAAGATCGAGGAGGTGGCTGCCCTCATGGCATACATATAACTGCACCCCAAGAGCAGGATGTTGCAACCAATTTCAGCATCGACTACTTCAATATCGATCATAACCATATTTCCCCCCATCTCTATGGGGAAATTTTGGTACAATCCTCTTGGTTGGGATGGTCTCCCATCATATGCACGAGGAGCGATAGACGAAGGAAAATCTCAGGGGATCCTAATCGTTTCTAGAATTTTGCAGACATAACACAAGTAGATTTTCCTTCATCAATGATACAATGCTAGATCATGACGTTTTTTTACCGTAACTGGAACTTGAAATGCGATTGACGATGGTAGTCACGAATCACCATTTTCGAGATCAAAGGTCATGAGGTGTGATTCAGATCGATCAACGATACCGAGTTCATTTATTAATGCCTTTCTCTTTGTTGGGAAAGACTGTAACACTTCCAATGTGGACATGGTTGCAGGGGATTGAGCCAAGTCATCCACAATACTATAATATTGGGAAGATTTTATGTGAAGGTTATTAGGGGTACGCCAAAGTGGAACTTTCAGAATCCATGGGATTTGTTCAGTATTCGGGCATGGTATTTGTAGAGGGTCACCCAAGGGGATAGGAATGTCTTCCACTTGGGGGGTGGAAGGCTCTTCATAATGCCTAGCTCGCGTCTGAAGATTTACATCCAATGTATAGATATTTTGTAAAGATCCATCCCCGAGTGGGCGATGGTCTTGTTGTTGTATGACTACCCCTTGATTCGCAAAGGGTTGTTGTAACACGGAGGTTTGTGGTTGGGGAGGATTCACCACCTGTGGAGGGTTTGTCACCGTCTTCTTTTTAGCCTCGACTAATTGTTGGCAGTCGGGGATAAGAGGAAAATTATGTGTGTAATGGCCATAATCGCCGCAAATGGAACAACAATTATTGGTTCTCGGGGTGTGATTCTTCCCTTGTTTGGGGGATTGTTAGTCCCTTCATTTTGGTTACCTATATTCTGGTTTTGCTAGGGAGGTGGGTTTCCCCCTTCCCCTGACTACTGATTTAGTTTATTTTTATCTTTCTTCTTCCCGTGAGTCTATGGATTATGGGGGTTTACGGTATTCAATTGCTTGAATTATCGAGCTTGTTGAACATAAGTAGGTTGAACTAGGTTTACCCCCATGTGGGGGGGAGGTTGTTGACTAGTTGGGAATGGGAAAAGATAATATAGGTTATACCTCAGGGATGGGATAAATGTTGTTTGCATTCTATAAGAGGTGGATGTAGGAAAGACTTATGCCATTAGCGGTGTAGGAACTCGCATCGCTTGGCTGACGTTTGGGTGTGTAATTGACCGATTGATGATGTTGGTACTGATGGAGGGGGTACCGACATAAGTGGCATGGATGGGTAGTATGGAACCATGTTGAATGGCATCGACGTGGTAGGGGGAACCTTTCCTAAATTGGAAATGGACCCAATAATCCCATCCTCCAAATGTGACAATCCTAAAAATGTAGGATCCAATGACCGATGCTGAGAGGCATCAGGGAGGATTGTGTGTATATGAGATCAAAATGTTGTGCTTTTAGGATAGCCTCTTCCTCTCTTTGCGGCATCAAATTCGCGACATCTTTAGCTATGGTGGGTTGGAGAGATTTGATAAACCAATCCAACGAAAAGGGAGGTTGTATTTCGATCTTGCATAATGTGCCGCATCTATGCCACTCATGGATGTGGTGCGTGATGTGGGTGGAAGTGTTTTGACGAAAATCAGTGAGAATTTTGAGGCCTAGATCATGTCGGATTGGAAGTTGGAAGTACGTAAGAAACGCAGTGGCCAATGTTGCAAATGTGGCATGGGTTGCATTTTCTATATTGACATACCATTTGGTTGTCGTGCCTATGAGAGTACGCTGAAAGAGGCGAAGCTGTACAGGATACTCCACTATGCTATTAGATGAAGACCATAAGTGAAAACACATGACATGGTTGGCAGGATCGTCCCCTTGCTGTCCTTCAAATTTTGGGATATCGGAGGGAATTTTATCTGGCATAGCTAGCCATGTTGCATCATGAGAAATGGGATCATTAGTTAGTTTGGAAAAATAAGGTATATTTAAACTAGCCATAAATGGTAAGGTAGGGATGGTTGGTCTTTCCATTGTGTGCAGGATGTGATTCCCATGAGGGGGAGACCCAAGTGGTGTTTCAAACAATGGTTGACCTCCTATGAGAGAGGATGGGTCAAAGGGAACTGAGGGATCTCCAAGGGGAGAAGCTAGCAGGGTACTGCTTCCAATAGGGGAAGAAGTGGTGTAATTAATAGTTTCTCGGAGAGGAAAAAATGCACATGGCAAGGGTTGGTGGCCTCAACCAGATGATCCTATCAATGTATCCTGGAAACAACCCCATCTAGGGTACCTTCCTTGTGAAACATGGGAAGAAGGTGTAAAAACACCCCTCGTGAGAGGGGAAAGGCCTTGTAGTCTACAAGGTTGTATCAGGATGTTGTTTTGTTCATCAATGGTGAAGGATTTGTGTCAAATGAGAGTGATAGTGGAATTTAAATACAATTGAACAAATTCAAAACATATTCCAACCACAACAGATGAAAAATTGGTGCAATAAGTGAGTGATATGTGCAATGTCAGTTTTAGTGCATGAGTTCCCACATGTAGGTTCTTTTTATTACGAATTTAATGAAATTGTAGTTAAAAAGAAAATAAATGTAAATTCAAAGACCTAACATCCTTCCTCTCAAATGTAACTGGGCCTCCCAAGAGCACATTTGATGGAGATAATGGTATCCGCTCATCAATCGACTAGTGGAGCTAATAAAGAGCTAGTTCTATCGGCAATAGGGCCAATGTTCCAATCAAGCAGACTTGGGTGCACCTCCCAAAGGCAATATCTAACTTCAGGAGTCAAATGCACTCACAATTTCTCCTTGGTGGTATCCTAAGTGGGGCCACTACGTTACCCTGCGTCAAGTGTGGATCAGTGGTTTGGCCTGCATGGTATAGTGTCATCTCCCTACAACAAGCTGAGTGGCTTGTAGAGAAGAGAAAGGAAGCTATACCTCGGATTTCACCTCCTTCGTCACGGTGCACTTATGATCTGTGTTCTCTTTTAACACTTTCTTATAGCAGGATTTTGTAAGAACCCTATAAGAAAACAATGCTATGTTTCAAAATATCGCTAACAAAACTAGATTGGTGGGCATTAATGGATTCCTATCCCAATCAATCCTACCTAACTAAAATATTGTTTTGTGACCTCTTGTGGAGGATTTTGCTTGGTTAAGACAATTACAATGTTGATTTTAAGGGGTTTGAGTTGTTCACTTATGGAGTGTAAGAGAGGTATTTCACAATCCCTACCTTTTTTATTCACCAAGCTCACATGAAGTGTGTGTTAGAAAAACAGGATCGCAGAGCAATAAAAATAAACAAAAATGCAAATATAATCACACACACATTACAAGAGAGACAGAGATATATCGTGGTTCACCCCAACTTGGGCTACGTCCACACTAAAGTTGTCAATCCTTATTATTATTCCGTCCAGCAAAGTGAAGGGATACAACCTGCAGCATAGTTGTTGCACTTCCTCTTCACTATCTCACAGTCTCTCTTCTCAGATCTCAGAGATCTTTACAATGCATAAAACCTAATACATCTTACCCTAGCCGTATTACAATGTCTTTCTTTTATAGGGAAAACACAATGGGAAAAATACCACGGGATACCCAAAACCATGGGCCCACAAAACAACTGGTGAAAACAACCCCAAAAAATTTTCTCGGGGGCATTGCTCCCGAACCCCCATTCGCAAGGGCTCCACCTCCAAACCCCCTTTTTCGGGGTGTTTCCCCAAACCGCTAAAAATGCAAAATGGGTGCACAACTAAGACAATATCATCTATGAGACTGGAAGATCTGGCTCCACAACCAACAATCTCCCACTTGGAAACTGATCACAGCAACTCCACCGCTGCTACACTTGCTAGACTTGGACTTGGAAAATTTCTCCTCTTCACCTTCATGCTAAAAGGCTAACTGAAACCGAGCAAGAACTCAGTTTCTCTCTAGTCACTACCTTTGTGAACATGTCTACAGGATTCTAGCTAGTATGTATCTTTTCCAGCTTCAACAGTTCATCTTCCATAACAGAGCGTATGAAATGGTACTTGAGCTATATATGTTTAGTCCTGGAATGGAATGCTGAGTTTTTTGCAAGATGAATGGCACTCTGGCTGTCACTATACAACCTGCTATCCTTCTGCTTCTTACCCACTTCCTCCATAAACCTCTGCAACCAAATCATTTCTTTACTAGCCTCTGTAATAACAACATACTCTGCTTCCATTGTTGAAAGTGCAACAACCTTCTGCGGTTTTGAAATCTAGCTTACTGTTGTTCCACCTATAGTAAACACATACCCTGTGGTGCTCCTCCTGCTATCCTTATCACCTTCCATATCTGCATCAACATATCCCTGTAGAATAGTGTCTGAACCTCCAAAACATAATGCCTGAGTGGTGGTACCTCTCAAATACCTAAGAATCCATTGTACTGCCTTCCAATGTTCTTTACCTAGATTGTTCATATATCTGCTCACAACTCCCACTGCTTGTGTAATATCTAGTCTTGTGCACACCATGGCATACATCAAGCTGCCAACTGCTGATTAATAGGGAATCTTGGACATATAATCTGTCTCTTCCTGTGTCTTGGGACACATTTCCTTACTTAGACTGAAATGGCTGGCCAAAGGTGTACTTACTGGTTTTTCATTCTGCATTCTGAACCTCTCCAACACCTTTTGTATGTACTCACTCTGAGATAATGTCAATTTCGATTTTTCCTGTCTCTCAGTATTCTCATACCAAGGATTTGCTTTGCAGCACCCAAATTATTCATCGCAAATGAATTAGCTAGCTTCCTTTTGAGTACATTTATATCCTGCATGTTAGACCCTGCAACAAGCATGTCATCCACATACAACAACAAGATAATATATCTTTCATTCTCTAGCTTCTTGAAATAAACACAGTGGTCAAAATGACATCTACTATAACCTTGTGCTGTCATAAACTTGTCAAATTTTAAATACCACTGCCTTGGAGCTTGCTTCAAGCCATACAAACTCTTTTTCAACCTGCATACCAAGTTCTCCTTACCTTTGACCTCATACCCTTGTGGATGCTGCATATATATCTCTTCCTCCAAATTCCCATGGAGAAAGGCTGCTTTTACATCTAACTGTTCAAGATGCAAATCTTCTACCGCCACTAGACTTAAGATAGTCCTAATTGAAGTCATCTTAACAACAGGAGAAAATATTTCATCAAAATCTATACCTTTATTATGTGCAAACCCCTTTACAACAAGTCTGGCCTTGTACCGCTTCTTGCCTCCTTCTTCTTCCTTCAACCTGTAAATCCATTTGTTCTGCAATGCTCTTTTACCAGTAGGAAACTAAACCAAATCCCAAGTTTGGTTTCCTACCAATGATTCCATCTCCTCATTCATGCCTTGCTCCCACTTCTTTCTAGTTTCCACCTACATTGCTTCTTCATAACATTCTGGTTCACCAACATCAGTCATCAACAAATAATACATTGAAGGAGAGTATCGTTCAGGGAGTCTACTTAACCTGGTAGATCTTCTTACAGTTGCAAGAGCTTTAGGCACTTGCTATTGTTCTTGATTTTCTAGAACCTTTGGAACTTCACTTTCTGTAATTTCATCAAGTACTGTGTACTATGTGTTTTCTTTTTCCTATTTCTTTCCCTGCAACTGATCTTTATACATGACCTTTTCATTGAATATGACATCTCTACTTCTAATGATTTTGTGATTTTCATAATCCCATAAACGATAACCAAAATCATCAACCCCGTATCCAATAAAGATACATTTCTTGGATTTATCTTCAAGCTTTATTCTATTTTCTTTATCAATATGGACAAACGCTTCACAACCAAACGTTCTCATAAATGAGTAGTTTACCTTTTTATCTGTCCATACCACCATCCAAAGCACTTGAAGGTCCTATGTTTATTAAATAAACAGCAGTATTTATAGCATCCGCCCAAAACTGCAAGGGCAACCCTACATGCAGTCTCATACACCTTTCACGCTTCATGATCGTTTTGTTCACCCTTTCTAACACACCATTTTCTTGTGGTATTCCTGGGACTGTCTTCTCTCTATGAATCCCATGGTATGAACAGTAACTATCAAACTCCTTGCCGCAGTACTCACCTCCATTATCAGATCTGAGACACTTCAACCTTTTTCTGTCTCATTCTCAACCAAAGCTTTCCACTTCTTAAAAGTAGCAAACATATCAGATTTGTGTCTAATGCAATAAACCCAATTTTTTCTAGTTGCATCATCAATAAATGTAACATAATAATGAGAGCCACCAAGAGATTGTACCTGATCCGGTCCCCATACATCTGTATGCACTAGCTCTAACTTTTCATTCTTCTTCTGTTTCCCAACCCCGAAAAATATGACTCTCTTTTGTTTTCCATAAACACAGTTTTCACATAATTCCAAACTTACCTGCTTCAAATCTGGCAGCAACTTCCTTGAGTGGAGAATCTGCATCCCCTTCTCACTCATGTGGCCAAGCCTATGATGCC